>CAMOHE010000897.1:0-11317 GCA_946598075.1 Artocarpus hirsutus
ACCTTACGGGGCCCTCGGACTTGTGGCTCTTATTGGTGAACCATTCTCATGCCGCCCACTCATCCGTACTTTCCCCTCTGGGGCCCTCTAGCCCCTCAGGGATTTCTTTCGCGTCCCTCGGGTTCAAACCTCAAACCTCTCGAGATGGAAATAAGAACCTCTTAAGGGAGGTTTGAGGTTCGAACCCGAGAGACGCGAAAGAAATCCCTGAGGGGCCAGAGGGCCGTAGAGGGGACAGTATGGATGAGTGAGCGGTACGGGAACGGTTCACCAATAAGAGCCACAAGTCTGAGGGCCCCATGAGGTGGGTCCTATGGAGGCTTGAGGTGGGGCCCGCGTCGGACGCCACAAAAAAACCTGCCAGAGGGGACAGTACGGATGAATGGGCAGCACGGGAACGGTTCACCAATAAGAGCCACAAGTCCGAGGGCCCCGCAAGGTGGTTCCTATGGAGGCTTGAGGTGGGGCCCGCGCCAGACGCCACAATGAAACGCACGTTTTATTGTGGCATACGGCGCGGGCCCCACCTCAAGCCTCCATAGGACCCACCTCGCGGGGCCCTCGGACTTGTGGCTCTTATTGGTGAACCGTTCCCGTACCGCTCACTTATCCGTACTGTCCCCTCTGGGGCCCTCTGGCCCCTCAGGGATTTCTTTCGCGTCCCTCGGGTTCGAAGCTCAAACCTCCTTTAAGAGGTTCTTATTTCCTTCTTGAGTACCAATTGAGCTAGCAAGGTTCTTATTTCCTTCTCGAGTACCAATTGAGCTACTAGCCTTATGATATCACCAAGATCGAGGGCATGCCCTTTTTTATCATTGCCAAAGACATTGATTGATTCACCAAGTTTATTCAAATTAATGTGAGCTGTGTCATGACATATATAAGATATAAAACTGTATCTATATTTTTCATCAATTGTCTACAATCTTTTTTTTTCTTTAGTTGTTACTTTTCATCATCCAATAATCATTGTTTTTTATATGCAGTTTGTTATGGAAATATCATCATGTCCAAATACAACTCAAAAAGTATGACTTCATCAATCCCATGATCACTTTTTATGTGTTAGGCCAAGCTGAAATTGCAATTGAAGAACGAGCGAGGATGCTCTATGAATTTTGGGGAAAAGCAGAGCAGACCAATATTATTTTACATCATATAATGGTAGATTTTATTAGATACTGGACCTCATTTACCCCAAAAAGATAGGGTAATATGGTTTCATCCACTTGGCCATGACGTATGCCTCGACTTCAAAAGGATTATTCAGTTGTAAGTGTAATCTTATTAACTATATTATTCATTATTGCTAATGTATAGTATATATCTTTTGATTGATTACATTTTGACCAATTGTACTTAGAGCATTTAACGAGTGAAAGTTGAAAACAAAAACTCAAGTCACCTTCAATCCACCTAATATATGTACTAAAATTCTACCCAAAGGTAAGCATTTTTTTTTATATACATATTGAATTGTAATTAAAATTGCATAAATAATATTTAAACTAATATCTTTACATCCTTTTTAAACTATACACCAACAAGAAGGAGACAAAGAATGTGACAATTTAGTGCTAAGATAGATATAAGATATAATGTAAGGGGACACAAGCCATGATAGGCCAAATATTTTACACTAATAAGCATTTAAGTGAGGTAATTCAATACGTAGGTGTGTAAATCATACATTCTTAATTGAATTATTTTATTTTCTTATCATTATATTTCTTTGTACTTATATTTTGCTATGTTTAATTTCCATAAATCACTGCTTTATGTCGTCAATTTATTGTTATGTCAATTGGAAGAAATTGATTGCATGAAGGTCATCCATGGGTAGTGGAAACAAATCTTATCATGTTTTGTCTAGGGCAAGTCATTAGACTATGGTTTATTAACAAAACCATCATCTAATGTAAAATAGTGAAGTTTCATTAGATAACAATTTCTTCTGGAAACCATCATCCACTATTATTGCACTCGTTTGACCAGTGACATCAAATGGCGGTTTGTGTACTACATATTATGACGGTAGATTAGATGATGGTTTTGCTAACTATTGTCCTATTTTTAAATGACAATTTAAAACCATCATCTAACCTTCCTCGATACTAGTGTAAGTAGCCAAGAATGTTTACATTTTGAGATAGAATCTATTCCCTCTTTAACGAGAAGCAGATAAATATTCTCTAGAGTATTAATTCAGATATTGAACAATATACGCGCTCAATTGTTAAATAAGTTATTTTTTATTAAAGAATCAATGGGGCTCAAGGATAAAGAAGTGATTATAGTGGTTAATAGATTTCACCTAGCTCTAGTTATGAATTATTTATGGAGGATCAATTTGTATTGCAATGACTATATCAAATGGACATTCTATGAATATGCATAAGTATATTTGTATTTCAAGAGTGTAATTCAAAGTTTTTAGTGGAGTGTCATTGGAATTAATGAAAGAATAGTATATTGATTAAAGATTTTGATTAACATATTGGTTTATTGGTGCCTAAAATTATGAATCCATTAATCCTCCGCCATCCTTACTAACATTTTCTTAACAAGTGAAATTATTGGTTTACTTTGTTAATTTATAATTATGAAATTCTAAATTAAATATCACTCAAAAATTATGAATTATTTTATGGTTAGTAAATAACAAGGTCATTTAATAATGATGAATGACAATTAATATTGAAAAACACACAGTGGGTGTTAGACATATGCCCTAAGGATTAAAATGTTGTAATATGTTTTTGAAGACATTTTATGAATAATGAGTTTATTTATTGTTCATATACGAAATGTTGTCCTCTTCACATTTATATTTGTTTAATGTATGATGAGCAAACAAAAGTCTATGACTGTCGGTCTAAACCTTTAAGAATCAGGCATATGATGGATAGATTATGCGAAAGATATGAATCTTAAATGTGATAGTCTAAATCATAAGATCTGTAATCGAGGAAATAAGTTGGGTGCTTTATTCATATTAAGATTGTTATGTTGTCTACATCCGTAATGGGAGATGGCTTGTCTTGACCATTGGAGTTGGACTCCACGAGTAGAAATATTAGTACATTGTCATAGGTGATGATGCACTGGATCAGAACATAAAGTTGAATTGATTTAGATTAATAATTCCAACTATGCAAATCAATTCACTTTAGACAATCATATGTATTGTGTCTTAATCCTAAAATAACTAATGGGCCTGTTATCTTGCCTTACGTCTTTGGATGTACCAAAGGGTGACATCTTGACTTTAAGATGATACGCATACGGATATGTTGGAGACATAACTCTTGATAGCATAGACCTATTATTCATAGATATAGAATCCATAGCTCTTTTTGTAGAGTTAATGACATTCTCTTATATGTATTATCCTATAATTGAAAGACTAGAGCGGTTAACCATTTGGATACATAGGTGAAACCAAATGGTATACTGTCTTTGGATAATCAATTTTCCAATGGTAAGATAATAGAACATAACATAAAAATAATCAGGAAGCTAAGACAAAATTTTTCCTTAAGCCGATTATGAATATCATATGGAGATGCAACACATTAGGATATGTTATGGACTGTTAGCTTATTTGGAGCTTCATAAATTTATATAGTTCGAGAGTGCAGCTCTAAGCTTGTAGTAGACTAACGTTAAAGCTGATAATTATAACATATATATATGGGATATTGCATTTACTATATAGGTCCATCAGGTCCCTTTTTTCTAGCATATAATAAATCCTATAATAATATAGCGTGTTTTTCTAATAAATTGGTTGAAATTTCATAGGATCAAAAAATTCATGTTTATTTATCGGTTGAATTAATTTTGTGAATTAATTTAAGATAAACATGTTGAATTATCGAGAATATTTATTTTCTATGAGATTAATCTAGATACGGGTGTTTTGATTAGATAACTTTTCTATTGGGCTATTTGAATTAAAACTAAGGCTTTATCTAAGAATCTAGGGTAGGAAATAAAAGATTATTAGGAATCAGATTATCACAAGTTCGTTAGGCCAATCTATTTGTGCAACTTACTGATGTACTATGTTTGGACTGTCGATTTAACGATTATCTAATTAAGTGTTTCACACGTGATTCTCATCAAAAGTTGATCTAAATTCAAATTTTTGATGCCTTATTTGATAATAACTAACCCTTGTCTGACCTCTATAAATAGGGGGTAAGTTTTCTTAGTTATTTAGATCAGTTAAGAAGTATAGAGTGGGTACTCTAGTGTAAGAAACTCTAAAACACCCTGAGAGCTATTGTTCACAATCAAGAACCTTAGCTCAAGGTTTTCTTAATTGGTTGAAACAAGAGTCACCAAAGGAAGAGCTGTATGACGTGTGTCCACTCACGCTCTGATCATGGATAGGAAATAACAAAGAAGACCAGTTGGTTGAGACTTTTCAAGAACACCTTTCTCTTCACTAATTATTAGAGCTTTTTGGCATACAAAAAGTTAGCAAGGTCAGATTAATTTATATATATAGAATGTCAAACTTGTGTTTTAAAAAATACTCTAATTCAAAATTTTTAAAATCCCACTGTGTACTTGTTTTCTAACAACTAGAATCAAAGCCTTGGTTATTACATAAATATACAAGTTTGTGACCATGCTTTATATATATGTGATCTTATTCTCTCCTTTTCTTGAATTTAATTTTTAGAGAGTTGGCACTATAGGGTTTTTATATATTTAAATGTTTCCATGAGATTACGTGGTGAATAGTTGTTATTAATTAATTAATTTATTTATTTATATTGGTTATGGTTCCTTAGAGGTTAGAATATGTATATAAGTTTTTCATATTATTAGATGGCGATCTATCATCACCGTCTAGGAATTATTATTTAATTTTAAATTTATAAGAATTTTGTAACTAAATAATCATTTGAAATAGAGAGGGATCTAGAAGATGGATGATTGGAGTTCCATAGTTTTTCTTGAGTTTTTAAGATTTTATTTTTTTTAATTGTTGAAAATAAGATTGAAAAACTACTTAAAAATCGCTTTTCTAAAAAAACGTGAATTCAGCTCGATCGATAGGCTAAACCCTCAAGTTCAGCAAACTGATGGTCTCAGACCAGCAGGTCGTTTGCAGGACAGAATTTTGATAGCTCTAGCAGTAGACCAAACTGTCAAGTTTGACAGGCCGATGGGTAATGAATGGAAGGCCGATGACAAAGGTCGACAGGTCAACAAAGAGCTATGATTTTACAAAAAAGGGTGGGTTTTTTGATGCAGTTTTGATTTTATTTGTGAAACAATTCTGAGGAACATGAAATTTTATGACGATTAGAAAAATAAAGCATAGGGATTGAAGACATGAAGATGGATGCCACATGAAGAAAGATACAACTTGAAGATACAAGGATGAAGAATCGATAAAATGTTTCAATTGATATTTTGTAATCTTTATTTTCTTTTCTCTAGTATGGAGCCATAATATTACGACTGTTTATTATTATTTTGTTGTGGCTATGCATAATGTTTTGTTTGTCTGCATTATAATATGATCTTTCATGTATGTTGATAACATGTCATATAGAATATATAGGGAGTACCGCTCATTAAAAAAGTGTTGATGCATGTTAGAATGAAATCTTGACTTTTAAAATATTAAGTGTAAGAAAGTTTTCGAAGAGAGGACATACGGCCTCCATCGTTGGTCCATAGGTAGCATATAGTGGTTCCAACTCCTAGAAAGAGACTTTATCATGTACCAGGTTGGATCTACGACGAGATAATCTATTTTAGCATGATTTATCATTGTGCACCCCTAGGTGGCGATTATAAATTATGGATAAAATAGTTGAAACGATGGTTATACAGTCAAGTTAATTTTATTATTAACCTCCTCTAGGAGCTCTATTAATAAAATTAATGGCCAAAGAAAACGATTATTAATATATGCCGGATCAGACGAGTCCTAGATAGCATATATTAATCGGAAGGGATTCATGTTCCTAACTTATCTTGGCAAGTCTCCCTTAGGCCGCTTGTTGAATACTGAGTTAGGAATTATCATTGTAAAGATGTGATTTTTTCAAGGTTTTGACACATAAACATAATTGTATGTTTACTTGATTATGTTATCTTACTATATTGATGTAGAATCTTTATTGTAGATTAAAATGTCAAAAAATGCTTTATCTTTGATACTTGATAAAAACCAATTAACTGGCGAGAATTGTAATAATTCAAAAAGGAACCTTAATATTGTCCTATTCTTTGAGAAACTTAAATTTGTGCTAATAACACCATGTCCTCCTGAACCTACTAGGGAATCCACTAATGAGCAAATCCAAGCGTTTGATCGTTGGAAAGATGCTAATGATCAAGCTCGCTATTATATTATGGCTAGCATGAATAACATGCTGCAAGCTTAATATAAATATTATGAGACTATGAAGTAGATCATAGATAATCTTAAAGACATGTTTGGAGGCCAAGCCATAACAAAGCAACAAGGGGTACTTCAAAAACTTTTGAACTAGAAGCAACGACCAGGGACTCCTGTGAAGGAGCATATGATGTTAGTCAAGGGTTACCTCACTGAGGATCAAGCCTATGGAGTTGATGTCGATGCTAAGTCACAGATGACTATGGTTTTAGAGACTTTGTCAAAGGAGTTCATCCCGTTTAGAGCTTCATACAATTTGTGAGATTGTTTTTATGTTCTTAAACTTAAATATATAGAATGTGACCTTCATACAATTTGGGAGACATCCATCTTTATGTTGATAATTATAGGATGTTCCTAATTAACCTTTTTTTTATTCTTTTTATTATTTTTAGTTTTGTGCAATTTTGATTTTAATTTTCTTTAAAAAATCTTTAAAATTAAATTATTTAATAATTCATTTAAAAGGCTGAGATTAAGGAGGATATAGTAATTATGATTAGTAAGTATTTTGTACTTGTGGCCTCTTTAAACGCATTTTGAAGAACTTGAAAGGTAATTTAATTTTTAATCAAAAAAATAAAGTTTTAGATTTCTAACTTTAAAAGACCCAATCTGTAATATATTGTTGCATGTTTATTTTAGTTTGGTTCATTAAGTTTGCTATAGATCTCTATAGCTATGTTGATTTAGGTAATATTTTTGCTGCTTTCACTATTCTTTTTATTCATTCAGGACAATGTACAATTTAGATTGGGGGAGAGGGTTGTGCTTCACTGTTTTGCGAAATTATGCCAAAAATTTTTTTCCAAGTCATGCCCATTTTTATTTTTGCTCTAGTTTTTGTGAGTCATAAAATTAAAAAAATCTAAAAGGTTTTTTTTTTTTAAATATTAGTTTCTTAGTCACTAATGTGTTATTATTTTGTTTTGATTTCTGAATTTTATTGTAATGTAATATTATTTTTCTATTCTTTGGATTATTTAACTTTATGGACTTTCAGAACTTTGATTTTGTTTAACATTTTTTATGTGTTTTTTTTTTCAAAGTGCTTGTAAGCTATTCTTTTTATACATGCACTATAATGCTTAATTGCGGTGGTAAGTCGAAGCTATGAATATTTTAGTTTTGTTATTTTGTGAAAATGAACAATTAAGGGTAGTAGCATTTTCAAAACTATCCAATAAATTAAATAATAAATAAAAAATAAAAAAGAAGAAAAAAAATAAAAGAAATTGTAAATAAATAAAATGTGTAGTTATGTAAATTAATGAATAAAGTTGAATAATTTTGTTTTGCTGTCTCTTTAACTCGAGTACGTAAGTTCTAAGGGGTACTTCAACACCTTGTACCTTAGGCAAACTTGTCTGGGAGTCACTGACCCAAAGCTGATTAAAACGGTTGTAGAGAAAGCTTATGAGAGCCAAACATTGTACTATCCACAATTGTAAAGTTTGTTTAATTTTTGAAAATATTTGTGTTTTATGTTTTTGCTCTTTAATTGTTCTAAATAAATAAATTTGAAGTGTTGCTGCCTAGAGGAGTGATTTGAATTAAAATATCATAACATGTTTATTCTTAGTTTTAGATGAAAGGTCACATTTATTCATTATCTCTTTTTTGCACTAAGTTTGGCTTATATACATTTTGTTAAATAACATATAAATTGTTCAAATAAAATCTTTGTTTTATTAGTCTATCTAGTTAGGTTTGTCACATTATAGTTAAATGATTTGCATTATGTTTATCTTGTAAATCACTTCAAAATTTTATCACTTTAATTGCTAGAGACTAAAAATAAGCCGGTTGGAAGTATTATAAAACTATAAAAGCATACATTTTCTAAAGATAAAATAATTTATTTATGCTTTTATTTCTCATTAAATCGTCTTATTAATAATATTTTTGTGTTAACAAGAATTTTTATGTCTTAGTATGTAAATGTGCTTAAAAATATGTTTTTAGTATATTTTTATGTTTAATAATATTTTTGGTAATTTTTAAAATCATTTCAGTATGTTAAATATGTAATTAGTTTGAAAATAATCAAAACCATAAAAATAATGTTGTGTGATTTTATTTTGAGTTTTAAAATTTTGTAAAAAAGTTTTGAGTCTGTAAATATATTTTATAATATTTTTATTAATTTCTAAAAATATTTTTGAGTCTTAAAAATCATATTTATGTCAAATCAAAAGAGACAAAATTTTAAAAATTTATAATTATTTTTTTATGTTTTATTGTAAAATAAATATTTTTAATATTTATTGTAAATACTTTGTTAATCAAATAATTAATTTTAGTATATTTGTTAATTCTAGATTTGAAATCTAAAGGAAAAAAAAGGAGAAAAACAAAGAATAACAGTGCAAAATGGACAAAAACAGTACTCATATGCACAAGAAATGAAAAAGAAATTTCACATTAAAAAGAAATGCCATGTGGCTTGTCCTTAGCCGTTGATCTCACCACCAACAGATCCGGGTCGTCCACGTGTACTGGTGTGTCAGGCTTGTTTCAGAATCGTTAAGGATCACGTGTCTGCAGCTTCACGTTCAAGAGTTACCTATGCCATTAGATTGAATTACTTTGAATAATCCAGTGGTTTGAAGCGTGCTGCTTACTCATTACGTAGACTCATTCCGGGCGGCGGGTTTAGTCCCTGGCAGCCATCCTAAGGCCTAGATACGTCCAGCTTTTCCGTGCATGACACTGGATTATCTGTTAAAACACACAAAATAACGAGCTGAGACACGCGGGAAGAAAAGAGAAAATCATTATTAATCGGCTCTTTAGCTGATTCACGTGGGAGGGGGACAGTTGAATAAAAATAATAAAAATAAAATAAAAATAAATAAATAAATAAATAAATAGTGAATTGTCTTCACTATAAAGACTCTACAATTTCTCCTTCCAGCACCTTTGGCCTCTTTTTTCCGCCATTCGTCCTCTTTTATTTTTTTGCTATTGAGTTAGACTTAGTAGTATCATTTTAGGGTAGAAATACTGTTAAGGTACTCCTTCAACCCTATTAAAAATAATAAAATAGTGCCTCAATTAGTGTAGAAAGTCTGGTAAGGTAGAGAGATGATCTTTTATATAGAGTATGCAGGTATGGTTTTTATGGAATAAATTATATCTATTTTGTAATGCTTATATTTTTATGGAATAAATTATATTTTCTAAGTTTTTAATATTATTGTTAATGTTATTATGCTACTTAATTCTTGCATAAATTCAGTCATGTTTTTTTTATATAATTTAATTACGTTGCATAATTAATGTTAATAATACTAAAATCATACTTGTTTATTAAGTTGAGTTACTGCTGCATTATAGATATGGAATGGTACAGTAAATGATTGGTAGTGCTTGATTTATTATCAATAGAGGATGTCATAGTATATTCTTAAACTATTTAATAAGACAGGTGCTGCCAGAATTAATGTAATAATTTATTCTATTAAAATATATTAAATTTGATTTGTTATTATCTTTTCTATCTTAAAATTATGTTCATTATAATTGTAGTGACAGTGGTAATAATTTTCATAATTAGTACACTAATCATTAGTGAAAGATGATTATTTTGCTATTTTTTACAGAAAGACCCTTATTGTATTATGGTTTGATATATTGACGCTTTTGGTTAACCTATAAAATTAGTAAAAGTTCTTATAATTAATGGCAGAAGATATAATAAATCAAATGCTTTAGATAATTAATTATTTAGAGTTAGAATTTCATATCAGTTACGAAACATATATGAGATTCTCAAAGCTTTAACATTTTAATTTTATGTTTTAAATTTTTAAAAAAATATCACAAAACTATTTCTTCTATTTTAAACTTTATTTTGAAAAACCGCTTGTTTTTTTAGACGTTTATTTTTATCAATCTTATATGTTACAAATTTTTCACCACTGTGAGAATACAACAACTTTTCTATATTACAAATGTCTGTTGTTTGAGAAAAACATTTTGGGCGATACCAACAAGGGATACTAAGAACAACCTGTTAGACATGTATGCCCTAAGGAGTAAAAATGTAATGAGTTTTTGAAGACATTTTTATCAATAAAGAATTCATTTATTATTTATATACCAAATATTATCCTCTTTAAGTTCATATTTGTTGAATGTATGATAAACAAACAATAGTCTGAGACTGTCAATCTAAACCTTTAAGAATTGGGCATATGATGGACGGATTATGCGGAAGACACGATTCTTAAGTTGATGGTCTAAATCATAAGATCCGCAATCGAGGGAATAAAGTTGGGTGCTTTATTCATGTAAAGATTGTTATGTTGACTATATCCCTCTTGACCATCGGAGGTGGACTCCGTGAATAGAAACATTGGCACGTTGTCATAGGTGACGATGTGTTGGATCGGGACATAAAGTGAATTGATTTGGATTAATAATTCTGTCTTGGCAAATTGATTCACTTTAGACAATCATTTGTATTGCATCTTAATCCTAAGATGACTAGTGGGCCCGTTATCTTGACTTGTGTCTTTTGATGTGCCAAAGGGTGACACCCACATCTTAATAGTGGTATGCATGCCGGTACGTTGGAGGCATGACTCTTGATGACGTAGATCTGTTATTCATAGATATAGAATCCATAGCTCCTCTTTAGGAGTAGTGATATCCTCTTATATGCGTTATCTTGTAATTGAAAAACTGGAGCGCTCAACCATTTGGATACATAGGTGTAACCAAATGGTATACTGTCTTTGGATGGTAAGTTTTCCGATAGTGAGATAATGGAATGTAAGATAAAAATAATCGGGAAGGTAAGACAGAACTTGTCCTTAAGCTGATTATGGATAATCCTATGGGGAAACGATACACTATGATATGTCATGGAGACTTAGCTAT
>CAMOHE010000898.1:0-13457 GCA_946598075.1 Artocarpus hirsutus
AAAATCAAGCTTTCAAAGCCCACAGGCCCACACATCAATAATCATTAAAAAAATATACCAATCCAGTCTAATAGGTTTATAACTTAATAAAAGTTCACAATTAATACCCGCTTAAGAGCAATATGTTTCAAAATTTATGTTTGTATCACTTTAAAACTTTCAGTTATCTTCTTCAGTCACACTAAATATGACCAGGACATTCCATTATGAATGAAATTTCTCTCTTTCCTTTGCTTTTTATTTTAACTCTTCCAACCAACAAAAAGGTTTCATTTTTCAAATACACAATCTACTTCTTCCTTTTTCATCAAAATAACAGTCACCTACAAGGATTCTTAAGTAGCAGGTGGCTCCTTCCCACCAAAAGATGCTCACATTAGAACAATGCTGTACAAAAATTTTACATACATGAGAGGCATCATACTTTTTCCACCCTTTTAGCAAAGCATATAATTCACTTCCCCAAAAAGAAAGCCATCAAACCAAGTCTAGAAATAGTTCTTGATGCTTAACCGACAACTTTATTCAGATCAAACTTATTGCACTCCACAATCAAGAACACAAATGTCAATTAGCAATATATTCCCTCTAGAATACAAAATCAACAACGTAATCCAAGGGTAAAAAAGCAACAAACCCTGGCATCGGGATTGGCACCAGCCGCAAGGAGCCTCCTAACAATGGGAACATGGTTTCTCCACGTTGCAATATGAAGAGGGGTAAGACCAAACGCGTTTCTCGAATTGATGTTACCCCCATTCTTCTTCAACAGCGCCAACGCTGAATCAACATCGGCCAAGGAACCCTCTTGCACGGCAAGCCATAGATCTTTGTGGGACCCGCTTGAGACAATTTTGCGACCTGGGGTCTGCAAGTGTTGCTTTTGCCCTTGAGGTGAGACTAGCACCTCCATAATCTTCTAAACAACAAGCCTAATTCGACCACTTAATAATACAAGATTTGCTGGCAATCCAACAATTCCGAAACCAGAATGACAATGTCCGTGTACAATCTACTACCTAGTCCATATTAAAGTTGAAGCATAAACAAATTAATAAATTAATTAATTAATTAAACTGGAACCACCATCATGACCAGCATCGCCATCTTCAAATAAAGCTAAGCAAGCAACACACTGCATTTTGTAGAAGGCCCAATGTTAGAACCATGTTTTAAAGAACTTGATCCAAAGTGAATGAATTATAACAAACGTCAAGAAGAGGAAAAATAAAATGAAATGATTCCTTAGAAGAAAAAGGAACTTCATCAAAGATTCCATTATGACAATTAACGATCTCAACAATTCTTTTTCTTAGAATTGTAACTCAAAGAGTTTTGGTCCAAACAAGTAAAAACAATCAACAATGGTACATAAAAGCCTCATATAAAGATTTAACAAATTTATGTCCTCTCTCTATAAATGAATGGAGACATTATTTATTTTCTATAACCAAAATCAAGAGAGAGAGAGGGAGAGGGAGAGGGATCTAAAACAAAACCAAGCAGGCATCGACTTAAACCCAATGAGGAATCAGAAATGGCTTCATAACTCGAATCAAAATGAAAACTTCAACACAAATTTAGGACACCCACCATCTGAAAATCAAGGATCAACTTCTGATTCCAAAAACCCAAATCTTAGAATCCATTGGTTGAACCAAAAACCAAACCAACAAATTCAAATAAATCAAAATCCATGTTGACAAAATTCAAAAAAAAAAAAAAGAGAGAAAATTTGTTTATCATTGCACAAATTCATTTCCAATACACAGAAATTCACCCAAAAAAAAGAAAGATGCCCAAAAAGTATAAATCTACATGACGTTAAAATAAATCATGAATACATTGGTTGGACCAAACTAAACCGAACCAAAAAGGTGAATAAATTAAAACCCAAGTAGAAAACGTTCCTGATAAATCCAAAAATTTATCTCCAGATGTACAGATATAAAACAAAAAAGGACCTACCGAATTAGATTTTTCTGGGAGGAAAAAGAAAGGAAGAAGATTAAGAGACAAAAACGAAGAGAAAAATAATATAATAAAAATAAATAGAGTTATGGGGGCATTTCAGAGACCCAGAGAATCGAATCGAAGCCAAGAATATACCATAAGGAAAGGTAAAGCGAAGGCCCAAAGCACGGCATCTGAAAGAAACCGAAACGGAAACGCGGCATTTTTCAACTTGAAGGGTAGTTTGGGGATATATATATATATATATATTTGTTGTGAAACTATTTCTATCTATGTTTTAGTTTAGTTTAGTTTGACGCTTGTGTGTTGTGATGTTGGCAAAGACAAAGGAAAGTTTTGAGTTGGGTTACCACCGTTTGTGCTTCCGTGCTTCTGCTCGCAACACGTGGTGTGCTGGTCTGAAAATCTAACATAATTTGGCTAGTAGTGGGAGCGATCGGTGAAGACAGTTTTTACTGTAGCATACAAGAGATTTACACTATAATAGTTTGTTTTTCTTTTTATTATAGCATATGTAAGTTTACAGTATTCATGACTTATTTTGTGATAGAAACTACCCTTAGCCAAACAGAAAATAACAAAATGCAAAGGTTACGTCGAGTTCTCTATCTTTATTGAATTAAATCTTGGGCCATTTTTTTTTTTGTTTTGGGTTTATGGAGTTCTTTTACACCCATTTTATTAAAAGGTCGAAGAGATTTAAAAGAATAGAGATAATAGTAGCTTTCTTTTATATTGTTTAATAAGATAAGAGAGAGAACAAGTCTCTATTTTCTTTTTGTTTGATATTGAAAAGAGAATAAAATGAAGGGATTGGATTTTATTTTCAAGATTACTGTATTGCCTACATTGTTTATATCTATTACAAATATTAGAGGGTAAAATAGGTTTTTTCTCTCTCTCAAACATTTCTCTCTTTTTTCTTTTTTCGTTTTTTTTTGTTGCCCGTCCAAGAGAGGAAGGTTGTAAATTTGTAGGCCCAAGTGGATTGCTTATCGTCCCACAACTCCTCTCTAACCACATCTCCTTCTAACCAAACACATGATTTGGCCCTTCCTTCCGGTCCTCTCCATCCACCCATCAATCCCCCTACCAAACAAGCTCATGGAAGTGTAAATCTTCTTGGCAAATTCAACTCCAACTCATCAATTTCAACTCTAATAGTATAAAGTTCTTCCATTTTATAATGTGAAGCAAAAATATGCTATAATGTAAAACTCTCGCATGTTACAATACTATCAGTTCCAACTTACTTCCCAAACAACTAATAATATTGTAGTAAATAACACTTTTTCATAACTAATTGTAATGATTTTTTATCTCTTTGTTTACAATTTAAAATTCTTATTTATAATATAAATAGGTTTAAGGTGAAAAAAATTTGCTTAACGTCTTTTTTCAAGATCGTAAATCTACTATTTACTACAAATATTTTCAAAACTTTCTATTTACTTCAAAAAAAGTTTTAAAAATCTATCTCTGATTCTCTCAAAATAAAGTTAGTTAATGTTATATTGTTTGAACCGTCACACTTCTATCTGGTTTTATTTTGTAAATTTTAAGAAAAACAAAGGAAATATTAGCTTTAAAAGGGTAATTAAAATTAGGATTAATAGCTCGACAAATCCCTAATTTTTTAAGTGATGATTTAAATCCTTCTTTTTATTAAACTAGATCTGACCTTTTACTTTAGGTGTAAAAGGACGAAACTAACTGCCGTCTGTTAACTAGAAGCTGCTACATGGCTCTATCAACCCAAACAAATCCCAACCAATCATTTTTCATTTTATACGATTCCAGTTACCAAAATCAACAATTTCCATGGACTCCTCCACCAATTCTCTTATAAAGTTAATGTTTACGCAGCAATTTCCAATGACAAACGCAAGGCGGGTGTTGGAGCAGTAATAAGAGATTCAAAAGGCCTACTTTAGCCAACAATATTCGGCATTTTTTCTCCAAGAGAAGCTCAAGCAAAGGCCCTTGGTTTAAGCTCAAGTGGACTGCAGAAACTAGGTCATGTCCTTACAATGTGGAAACTGACGCTTTGGTGGTGGTTCAAGCTTCAAACAATTCATGTGCTCCGTGTAACGAATTTGGTTCTCTTATTTCTGATGTAAGAGGGCATAAAACAACTATCATAATTAAAAATAAAAATAAAAAACCCTATCATAGGAAGCATATGGGCAGAGTACGGAAATTTTATATGGGAATTCATTTTTCTAATACCAGTATAATCATGTAGTGATGCCCTCATTTTCAGCCAAAAGAAAAAAAATGTGACACCCTCCTCCTGCTAACCATGAGTTCCTATCAAATACAAAACGAGAGTTGAAATTGCATATGGGAAGTCATTTCTGCGTCTAAATTCCCAATATGATAATAAGTCTCTCCTATCAATAACGTACCCAAGTTACTCAATGGGACATCAGACAGGGGTATTACAAAATTTTTATTGTCCAATCACCGGCTACTGGCAAATTAGGCTTGCGGATCGTGACAAAGTCTGAGCCTCGTCTTGACTTAAGGTGAAGTGGACCCAGTTCAATTTCTGCCATTTTGTCCTCTGGTTCAATGAGAGCTCTTTTCGGAACAGCAGGGTGTCCTAACAGTATAATCCTCTCGATAACACATTCTGAGGAAAACTGCGCGCCTGGGGCAGCGGGTGCCAAATTAAGCGATGTAAGCTTGCCATCTGCAAATACGAAGCGGCGATGGATGTAGGCCCCTTGCGTGAAGGCAAAGCTTCTGCCATCATCAATATAGAGCTCCCCTTCCGCCTTTCGTGAACTATTCAGAGCAATTACCTACAAATGACCCAACATTTGCTGACTAAATATCGAAAAAAGGTTGAGTCTTTAACTACCAAAAGAAGAGGAAGAAAAAAAATCCAGTAATACAAAGTAAGAGATAGTGTCATGATTTTACTCCCAAATGTTTACACTAATATGCTTCAAGCAGTGGCATTCAATCCCCTCATGTTCAAGCTAAAACTTCGTACAAGACTTTTAGGATCCAAACTTCATATTTGTTCAGGACAAAAAAACGTAGGAAAAGAAAAGAAACGAAACCTTGATCTATGAAGAAAGATATGGGCATAACCAAAAGGTACTACAACCACAACATATTTCTGGCCTTTGCATATCATAAGAAGTGTAGATAGAATTTACAAATGAGACGCAACAACTTATGGGGCAGACTAAGTTAGCAATTAAAATACAGCTAGCTTATGTATTCCTTACTCAAACACCTAAACTCTAATATGAAAATGCTTAATATGAAGGAAAGCAGGAATTTAGAACAAAGTACACCCGACGACTTCAATGATGTTTTCTCAGCTCAGATCACATTCTTTAAGGAACATTTTTTCCTTGACGGAAAAAAAAAAGTTTGTTTTCATAATCGAAATGAAAACCACCATTAGCTACCACTTCCAACCACTAGAGTCGGGCATCAACTATCACACCACCTAATAATAATTACTTCATATGTCACGAGCTAAGGTTGCAAATAGAAACCTCTCTTTCACAGTTTCTTCTTTTCTAATCCCTGAACCGAGCATAATGTCCTTAGTTATTAACACATAAATAAATACATTTTAACACCTGTCTATAGCATATACATCTTAACGACATACACACAAGCATGAACAATAAAGTGGCACGTCCTAAAGCATGTAAAGAAAATTGGGAAAATAATATTCAAGTATTGCTTTGCTTGTGTAAATCTACATCATTTTTTCTTTAAAGTGCAAGTGTATAAGTATAGGATGCCTCTAAATGATAGTATTACCAGAGTGTACGGATCGTTCACCATCTGTGTGGAGCTTCGACGCAACCTGTCTTTCCTAGGTATAATGGTTCCAGCTCTTTGGAATGCAGGGACAGTTTCTTCAGTGACTTCCAATTTATGTGTTGTACTTCCCTTGTATACAGCTCCAGTTCTCAAGTCATACCAAGATTCTTTCCCGGGCAAGTAAACGGATACATGCTTTGCTTGCTAATAGAAAAGACAGTAAACAACACAATTTAACACCAAAGGAATATCAGCTGTGGTCAACAAAGAGGGAAAAAATCATCAAAGCACATTATCAAAAAAAAAAGACCACATATTGGTTGACGTAAAACATAAAGTGGATTTGCTTTCGTCTTTTGTTGAATCTTTTTCATGGATTGATAGATAAGTCAATTATTCTTTTTCCCGTCTTTTAGAATACGGTTTCAAGTTAACTAATTGATTACGATGATTTGGATCAAATTTTGATATAACGTAGAGCAAAAGGCGAATGAACATATGCATGCCTCGCTCATTGGTAGAGAGGATTTAGAAATAGAATAATTTCAAATTGGGACAAAAATCAGTTTACGAAGAAGAAGAAGAAGAAGAGAGAGAGAGAGAGATCTATACAGTAAAAGACTAGGTAATGATATACCTCTGTGTAAATTCCTTGCACCAAGAGACTGTTTCCAACCATAATCGCTTCATCATTGCTGAAAGTAGCTTCATCAGAAGGAAATTCCATCCACAATGGACGCACAACTGGAACACCAGTCGTGTTTGCCTCTCTAAATAATGTGTAAAAATACGGTAGCAACATGTAACGCATGCGTATGGCATCTCTTATAAGCTCTGTGTTTCTTTCTCTGTAATGATCAAGAAAACATATATTACTTGTGACATAACAGGTCAAATGACTGCACAACCTCAAAATGAATACATATGTGTACACAATGTTCAGATTTGGGATAATAACGCGAATTTCTTAAGCAAAAGAAACAAACAGGGAACACAACCAGACATAAAACTAGCAACCAGATAAATTCGGCCTTACCCTCACTAGAGAGAGAGAGAGAGAGAGATCCTACCAGTTCAAAATCATAAATTAAGAGGCTTGAATTCTTAAACTAAATCTCATTAGGAAGCAAAATTAACTCTACACAAAGGGCTAGCTGATTATTATTATTCTTCTTTTTTTTTTTCAGGAAGAAAACTGAACTTGATCCATCTACTACAATTCCAGGGTTCCTTTCCAGCCATAGGACCAATAATATTGCCAAAGATGAACAGTTCCACAGAAGGTTAGCTACATTGCTAACATCATAAGCTTAAAATCTCTTTATGACTTCACGCAGAATTGTGGAGCTCTATTCTTACCGATAGACGCAACTGCAGTAACCAATACCAGTTTAAAGCCATTCAGAAATTATGGTAAAAATGAGAAGCATCTATATCCAACCTGTTAAGTGTATGCTGCTATTGAGAGGCAATGACACAATTAAGTTTTTATGTATGTGCTTCTCTAACGACAATACAAACTTTCAGGATCTTAAAATTAACAAACATACTCCAGAAAATCTTTTTTCTTTGTTTTTTAATACACACACACACACACACACATAAAAGGAAAACAAAAAGAAAAACATAGGGACACGATCAAGATCCAAGTACACAGCAACAACATTCATCTCTCTTCTAAATACGCAAACCAAACAAAGTTTTCTTTTATGTCCCTAAGATAGGAAAATGCACGCTAAAGTGCCTACTCTTCAGTGTTATGAATTGAATGGTTTTTTATTCAATAATAATGGAATTCCTACCCAAATAACCATGGTTCTCGTCTTTTTGTGTCATGATGAGCATGAGCTCTAAAGAATGGATAAAAGGCACCTATTTGATACCAACGAAGTAACAACTCAGTCTCAGGATTACCAAAAAACCCACCAACATCAGCACCTGCATTAACATTATACGTAACACCACCATTAGTTAATAAAGAAATCTGATTGCTGTGGAAATCTTACTTAAAATTGATTGACTGTTTCTAACCTGAGAATGACATTCCAGTAAGGCCAAGAGTCAAAATCATAGGAACTGAAACCCTGAAGTGTTCCCACTCAGCTGTGTTGTCTCCCGTCCAAACTGCTCCATACCTTTGGCTTCCAGCAAAAAAAGCTCTCGACAACACGAAAGGCCTATCCTTCCCATCACCTCTCTTTACAAGCCCATCAGATGTAGCCATGTGAAAGTAGTATCCGTAGGCATTATGTACGTCCCGGTGCTCAACACCTCCTTGGTGTAAAGCATCTCTAGGCATTGTAACCTGGTAATTCAACATTTTTATAAGAATACAGATGATGTGAAATTACAATGAGATTAACAATTTCGGGTTTCTATGTCAATATCCTTGACCATGGAGCCTATCATCTACATAAAATTGAAGGAAGGAATCTCCCTTACTGTGTTAACTTATTGGCAATGGACTAACAAAATTAACTAGACGATTGCACATTTTCCAGCATTCTCAAGATTTGTTTTTTAAAATAAGACATTTAAGAAAGGGAAACAAAAAGGCTCATATTTTAGTTTATAAGTTTATAACCATATCAATCATACGGCAAATATTGGAGACAGGTAAAACATTTTACTGTCTTAGGAAACTATGTTTCAAATGTTTAGTTAGTTAACCTATAATTATTAGAGAAGTTTTAAATAAATACCATCAGTGGTAGCAATGACCATTAGCTTTTTTTCCCATACTACGAACACCTTTTTTTTTCTTTTTAAATTACGCAGCGTTATATGGATCCCAAAATTGAACATGACAAACTGTTATTGGACAAAGGCCAATATGAACATCAAAATGAGAATGCATCGAAATCATTTTATAGCATAAAGCAGCATTTTGCACCTTATTATATGGTGACAACCTAAAGTATGTTTCCTTGCATAAGGAGGAAAAAAAAATTAATGTATTATGTATGTTTCCTCAAACATTAAACTAACAGAACAAAAAACCAAACAGTTTTAGACATAACAGATACTGATAAATAAAAATAAGTAGGAAATAAAAGAGCCAAAAGAAAACACCATTATGAAAATAAAACCTTTCTCTAGTAAAGATCTATGTAAAAGCAATGTTGTTTTAACCAAAGAATGAAGAGCATAAAGGCAAAGAATTGACTTACTTCTGGACCATTGAAAACAGAAGGCTCATTCATGTCATTCCAGATATACAGCGAAGGAGTGGAGCCAACATAATTCTCGATAGAGAACTTCTCACCCCACCAAGACCTAATATTGGGATTCACCATATCCGGGTAGGAAGACGAACCGGGCCAACACCAGCCATCAAAATCATTGCCATTGGCATCCTTAACATAATAACCCTTTTGAGACGCCTCCTTGTGCAAAAAGTACGAGTCATCCCGCTTGATATGTGGATCAACAATAGTCACCATATGCCTACCTTTGGCAGACAACTTCCTCTGCATCTCTTCCGGATGGGGGAAAAGAACTCTATCCCACGTGAAGTACCTTTTCCCATCGGTATGCTCGATATCGAGCCACAACACATCGTAAGGAATATCGTGCTCGTCGAACTTGGAATCAACATTCTCCACATCCTCCTCATCCCTATAATTCCACCTACATTGGTGATAAGCAATAGCAAAGAGCTGTGGCATTGAAGGTCTACCAGTCACGCCAGTGTACTGGCTCACAACATCTTTGGGCCCAGGGCCAACAAAGAAAAAGGCATCCACGATACCCGCCTCGCTCATCCAAAATGTGTCGATCCTACTCTGCGAGGAAGGCAGGGAAATACCAGACTCAGCATCCCATCCAGATGCGAGAACATCAATCTGCATCTCTGCAGAGTTCAACCAAAAGAACCCCGAAGTCCTTTCCTTCCCGTGAGAAATCATGAACGGAATTGACCCATAAAGTCCAAAAGGCGATTCGTGAACATACTCAAACACATCCAAATTGAACATTCTATAAGGTTCAGAGTCCTCAACCCCAGGTCCCCTAGTGGGTTTGAGTGCAAGACTAGTAGCGTGTTCAGGAATTCCATAAACAAAATCAGCTCCATAAAAAGACACATCAAAGCTAATAGATTGAGGCCCAAAAGGCCTTTTATCAGTGTGGCCTCTAAACTTCTCTTCCCAATCCCCATCATCATTATCATTACCATTTTCATTCTCATTCTCATTCTCATTTTCATTACTACTCTCCTCTTGTTGTTTTTTCACTTTCAGTTGCTCAAAATCAAACAGCCCATGAGAGTTCAAAGAGATCACACGCTTACCTCCCTTTTCCCGTACATAAACCTCGAACGGATCGTGCCTCAAAACCGCTTCGTAGCCGTCGGATAAGTACACAACCGAAGATAGTGATGATGATGATGATGAATCTTTCTCCGTAGTATGCCTCTGAAGCCAGAGTTTCTTCTGATCAAACTCCTCCAAGATCACATCAGGGACCTCGAATCGCTTCTTGGGTGGGTCCAAAGTAGGGTCCTCGTCGATCTTGAGCCGTGCGATTCCGTCACGGTAGACAGAGACGGTGAGAATCAAGGGCTTGGAGTGATGATCATGATCTGAGTTATCGTAATTTTGGTTGGGAGTGAGCTTGGCTTTGAGGTCGCCATTTTCGATGCGGACGTCGGTAGCGGAGAGAGCGGAAGAGCCTGGTTTGCGAGCTCGAGCTCTCTTGCAGAAAGGGGTTTGGTTGCAGTTTCTGAACTCTTCCCTCTTCCATGAGAGGACTGAAGAAAACAGAAAGAATTGGAGGAGAAGGAAGAGGAATGTGAGGTTTCTCATCTGGGTTTTCATCGATCACCGATCATACGATTGCTATTTTGATGAAGCTACGTGCTATTTGCTCTAGCTAGGGAAATGGGACTGTTGATTCCTAAGTATGTCGAGGACCAAGTGCATTTTAAAGTTTGGGGCATTAGACAACTGACTAACTTTTGGGTACCTTTTTGAAAAAAAACGAAATCTGGGAAATTTAATTAATTAAATACTTATACAAGTTTTTAATGCAGTTATCTAACAAGGTTATTGGATTTAAACCATCTCCCTAATTTTTTTCAATTTTAATATCTTAAATAGTATCAAATTAATTCTCTTATAACATATCATTTAAAAAATTAAAAAATTTTACGCCTCAAGTCCCCAAACTCAGTAACCTTTGGCACCTAGATTCTCATTTTAAGAATTTGCATATTTAAGTCCTTAAACTCTTAATCTGTTAACATCTTAGTCCCCATTTTAAGAATTTAGACATATAGGTCTCCAAACTCTTTTATTGGCACCCTTATGCTTTGTTTGATATGAGTGAAAAGTGGAGAAAAAGAAAACATTAGAAGGATTTTGGGATGTAAATAGATATGATGGGATGTTTAGCAGAAAAGAAATTGGAATGGAAAGGAAAAATGAGTAAAAGAAATAGCATGTGGGTCCCATCAAAATTGATCTCTCCAACTATTGATGGATTTTGTAATGAAAAAGTTTGACAACCATGCAAAGAAAATGAAGTTACCAATTTGTCCTTTTTTCCAATCAAAATTCCAACAATAAATTTTGGCACCAAATTAGAGAAATAGTTAACTAATATTTGGGCAAAATAGTAATTATATTAATAGTAGTTTTTCTATGTCTTTAGTTTTTCTTACAATACCAAATAAGAGAAAAAAAAAATCATTTTCTTTCTACCTTCATATATCAAACAAGTAAAAAGAAAATCAAATTTTTTCCTTTCCCTACAGTTTTCTTTCCTTCATAGTTTTCTCTTCCCTTCTATTTTCTTTTCTTCTTACCAAACGGAGCAGTAGTCTTCATCTTCTTTTTGTAGTTAAATGACATAAGAGATATTAATATTTTGAAGACTTTTTTCACTGAGATCCTAAGAACGTGTGTGTATATATATTACAAAATGGTCCCTAAAAGCCCTCAATTTTTTATTTTTTATTCAAAAATAATGTCAAAACGCCTTCTCACAAAGTGATTGATTATAAACCCCAAAAAAAAAAGAAATTCATAAATAGTTATTCATTATATTTTAGGTACATTGGTTCCATATTAGAATGATGTAACTAAATAATTGTAACATTACAATTAGTTATTCGATTTAGAGTGTGAGGACTTAAATATCCAAAACTCTTAAAATGGGACTAACAATGCTAACAAATTGAAAGTTTGAGGACCCAACCGTTTAAATTCTCAAAATGGGGACTAAAATGCTAACATATTAAGAGTTTGAGGATAAGTTTCTAAATTCTTAAAATATGGAATCAAATGCCAAAGGTTACAAAGTTTAAGGACCTATAGCATAAAAATACCTAAAAAAAAATTTGCAATAAAGTCTAATTGACTTTTACATGCTTTTCAGTCAATGACGTGTCATAATATAATTGGTAAAACACATTTGGGACTCTAAAAATTAGACTAAAGATTTAAGTCCAAAAATGTTGCTTATCATAATACAATGAGTCTCGATTTAATACATACATTATCTGCTAGATTAGGGCTCATTGTTTTATGAATAATGAGATTTTAACCCTATAAGAATGAAGATGATTTTTCTTATTTGATTGGCGAAAGCCTTGTTCTCCAAGATTATGAAGAGATGTCAAGAGCTTTGTTGTGCTCATGTGTATTCACATGGGATGGAGTATCTAAATCTTTTCATCTCTAGCACGTGGATCATTATTTTCAAATTTATATGGCATTTGGTGCATAGGTTCTCACCTTTTAAACCTATGCCTCTAACTTCAACGAACGTCTAGTAAACGAAATAAACCAATGGTTCAAAACAATAAGGATTGTTTAAAAGAGGATAAACTATTAATTTTGAGAACTTGACACCCCCTTCACCCTAAGTTTTTATTGTTTTAAACCATTGTCAACTATAAAAAATTCTTCCATATTCGGTTTCCTTCCTAAGCCATAGTTTAAATTGATATTTCTAAATACCGGGTCTCTGATGTGATGTTTTATTCGTCATTTAGACTTTTACATCCCAAACATTAGTTCAAAACAACCATTTAAACTATATACGTTCAAAACCGCCAATTAAAACTACAAAGTTTAAAACTATAACAAGTCGAACTTAGATACCAAACGTACTAATAGACAATAACTTATTCCCATATTATAGGATTTGTTATATAAAAAATACCCTTGTAAGGTTTCCTTGTGGCCAAGACTTCTACCAACTAAATGATTCCATATATCTCTTTATAAATCAAATATAGGATTTTTTGACCTATAAATGGGGTCAGACACTTCAAACGTGGTCCATCTTAAGATTTTTTGTAAAGTTCCCATTTATCATGATAAATTACACCGCTCAAACTCTAACTCTTTTTACTTTAGTTTTGTCCTTGATTCACTAGGAAAGCAACGATTGGACTTGTAACACCCCGAAGTTAATTAAATGGTATTAGAATGATAAATGGTGGATTAGTGTGCCTTAATGAGCATTTTAAATTTAATTTGAATGTTTTGTGGAAATTTAGTAACCTTGTATAATTTTACTCTTTTAATGATTTTTAATTATCCTAAATTGTTTTTAATTGTTAATTTAAATTTTTACAAAGCAATTTGATTTGAAAAATAGTGTGTTGTTGCATATAGTTTTGTGCAACCACTTTCTCTATTTTCCTCTATTTATTTCATTTTCTCTCTCTTTCCTCCCAT
>CAMOHE010000899.1:0-11104 GCA_946598075.1 Artocarpus hirsutus
TGCAAAAGATAAAACATGGATATGTAGTTCATAATCAATAAATATAGTGGAGCACTTTTTGTCAAGATCACGGACGGTGTTCTCTATTTCAATTAGGAATGGTATTATCTTATTTGAAATATTCCTGTAATGATGGTTACATATGGAAATAATTATGCATTTAGAATACATTGAAGAGGGCCTCAATTGAGCTGTAAATCCTTGGCGACTCCATAACCAAAAGAACTAAATTTTATCATTAGATGATTGTTGTTGTAATGTACAGGAGTTGAATTTGAGACAGAATTGGGTAGGAGATAAGTTATTTTTTGGGTGGCTTTTCGAGCACATCACTCCTCCTGCATCATTCTCTCTAGAATTCTCATCCCTAGAAGTGCATGGCATCTGACGGCGTAAGAAGTTGTGTTGGGCTTTTGCATTGTGATACGTTTGTGGTGTACATGCGTTGCTCATTAACGATGTTGCTCCCTTCATTTAGTGCCTGATCTTTTTTTTTTTTTTTTTTTCAACTGAGGGTTGACAATACGAATTATGATATGACGACTCAACATGAACATGACACAATTTTATAAGGGTTAATGTCAACAAAATAAGTTGTGGGTCATTTTTGTGTTAATTCAAAATTGATCAACCCGAAAATGACGGGTCCAAAAAGGGATCGTAATCGTATCAACCCGCTCGACACTAAATTGGTTCGTAGCTTATTGCTTTATTATTTTTTAAAAAATATTTTTCCCTAATATATATAATATCAATATATTAACACTAACTTGGATATGTTTGTATTATGGAAGTGATCTAATTTTGAGGAAATATGTTTTTTATATTATTCTTATATAGCTTTGGATCATAAATCATAATCTAAAATTATAAAATATCATGGTTTGATTTCAGGTTGCAAGTTGATTGAGAGTTATGTGTTAAATATGTCACAGGTTAGGGCAGATTGTGTTCGTGACGACCCATGCCAAGGCAGGTCATGTTTGTGTCATGGTTTCCCGACTCATTTGTATCATGAGTCGGGTTATGTTGAGGCATTTTCTACATGTTTAAACCTCAACGTAATACAAACACGACTAACAGACATGAATTGTCACCCCTATTGCAAGCATTGATGATCATCTTCCTACTAGAAGCTTTGTTGTTATTATTGTTGTTTTTTTTTAACTTTTTTCTATTTATTTTGGTTGAGCCTATAATAACGGTTTTTTAACCCTTACTTTTGCTTGAGCATTGTTTGATGTTTTGGTCAGTGTTTTGTTATGTTTTTATCTGTTAAATTTGTTTATCAATGGTTTTTTCTGTGCAACGTTGGTTCTATGGATTCATGACATTGATTAATTGGGTATTTATATCGTTAGTCCATGATTTGTCAAAAAAGTCTTCTATGTGCTCAATATTTGGAGCAAGCTCGTTACACATTATTTCTTTTTGAACATTTCATTCTGTATAAGGATGAATGTGTCAGTATTAATAGAAATATTAGTTTTTTAATTTTACAGAATTTTTGAAGAAAATATTGATATTGGTAGAAAATTTGAAAAAAAATTACAAAAATTATATATTAAATATATTCTAATACTTTAAGATACAATAAACATTAAAAAATAAATAAACTTGATTTACTTAAAAAAAACTCAATCGATATTAGATTTGTGAATACTAAAAAGAAGTTATGTAAGATTCAAACATAGTTGGGATTCCATTTTGGTTTGAACAAATTGGTGCCATGGCATATTACTTAAGTAGTGCTGCATATAGTTATGAATACGACGCATGCAGCTTTGTGGACTTCTTCTCACTATATTACAATGAATAAGAAACTGTGAATTCTCTCAATTGTTTACCTGTGATGGTAGTGATATGTTTGGATAATGATAATTGAAAATTCTATAACCATTATAGTTTTCAAAGGTTTGATTATATGAATAATAAACTTGAGGAGCCACATTGAAGGAGATGCTATAATTGGATCTCACATTCATTGATAGTAAATGTGTATAGGATAAAAACTTATTGATTAAAAGTATAAAAAACTGACAAATTATTTAAACGAAAAAACCATTAATTTTGTAATTTTTAATACTAACGAAATTTGGTCAAATTTCAGTCAATATGTACCAAAATTTTATACAAAATACATTGTAAATTTTCTAATATTGACATTTTAATAGATATTTATGATATTTTCATGCTATTTTATCCAAATAGATATTACAATATAAAGATATTTCGATAACTTAAAAAAAAAACCAAAATTTCTACCAAATTTTTTGATATTTCTCCTATATTTAGATCCTTGATTCTATTATGTCGATAGAACTTCTTGTTTTTCTCTTGTTTTTCGATGTTGTGTCTTATGTAGTAGAAGGTTATATATGTGGATTTGTATTGTATTGCGTTTTCATGCTGTAGAATATATTTGCCTTTTAAAAAAAAAAAAAAAAAAAAAGAAATACCAATGGGGATTTTTTGTTTTTCTGGCAGGAAATCGAATTCGATATTCTACATCCTGTTTTTCATTTATGTTAATATTTTTTTTAATTTAGGAGTAAATGATATGTTCATACTTCATTCACCCTTTTTTTTCAGTTTCTTTTCACCAGATTGGGTAAGCCAATTTAATATAAAATGATTAAATATATAGCCGAATATAATAACCAAGCTAAATTTAATTAAAAATCCTTTTCATAATTAAAAAAAAGCTCAATTTAAAATTGGTTTCACTTTATAAGGGAAAAATCAGTATCCAACACTTGGAAAAAAAAAAAAAAGAATGGGCTAACGCTATATCAGATATGCTAGTTTTACACTTTCTTTTCATTTCTTTTTTTTTTTTTTTTTTTTTTTTTTGAACTTCGGGATAAAGGATGGATAGAAGATTATGAAAGATCTGTCCTTAGCAAATTAGTAAATTTTTAATTAAAGTTCAATTAATTAAAAACTACCAACACATAAAGTAAGTAAAAGAACACAGCAAATTTTATCGTGGCTTAGTTGTAAAACTTATGTCCACAAAGGTCACATCCACATGATATACAATCCACTAAGAAATCAACATACAACGCCAGTTAGAATTAATCAATATAAGATATCCTTTTAGTTATTGATGCCTATGTTGTTGTACTTCTTAATGAGATTGTTCATGAGCATCACACGTTTTGATCTCTGCTTTACAAGAATCCCGTCTGCATCAGATTGCCTTTTCTCAAAGACTGCAAACTTCTCCCAAAGATAGCTAAGCAAAAACTCACTGCCTTGCTGCATGTTTGCCTTCTTGAAAATCTGTATAAAAGTTACAGACCTGATCTCTTTTTACTGGCAGTGAAAATTTATCCAAAATTTAAACCGTCGTAAGATCTGTTGCAACATATTTGAACTTGAATTTCAAAGCTGATGCAATGTCTCTTTGGAATTCATAGTCTCTTATCTTAAATTAGATTCACTCCATTTAAACCTTCCAAAACGTAAACAAACCCCCGCTTCTTGAAGATAAATCCTAGTTTAATTCAAATTTTTAATCCTTCTTTAATTTAAACTTGCTTCTCAAGTTAAGGTGGACTTAGAATTTGATGTAGAATTCAAATTTGGATATGAAAATCTCTAAAGAAAGTTGAAAATATCTCTAAAATCTTCTTGGCATAGAATCTTTTAGACTTTGACCTTTTTCCCATATGTCTCAAAAATCACGTATATTTTTTTCTTTGGATAATTACAAGCTAATTAAACCAACACAAAAAACTTAACAGATTAAAACTCAACATCTTTTGGTGAAGTTGGGCATGAATTTACGGCATAAATGCAATCACTAGTTTTGCACCTTTAATTTTAACGTTGAACTCATTGTTTGAACAATGTTTGAAGTACAAGTGTTTTCTAAGTTCATGATTAAGTTTTTTTTTTTTTAATTTCTAGTTCCCAAAATTTACAAAATAAATTTATTATTTATTATGATTCTTTTTGTCGAGAAAACTACTAATATAGATTCTGATCTCTTAAAAGAATTGCAAACAACCAACAAAATGGAATGGATATATATTATTTTGTTTTTTTTTTAAAGGAATATTATTTTGATTTAAGAATCCTATTTATGCATAATACCTGATGCTTTACTAGCTCAATTGACGAAGAGAATCAACAAACAATCTTATTGATTAAATCCACTACATTCCAAGTCAATGATCATGTGTTTTAATCCTAATTTGAGCTATCCGAGCAATAAAAAATGAAAATTATAATTAAATTAATCTAAAGCTATTTCTTATAATAATAAAAAGCATATTTGTATGCGTAAAAGAATGCTAGACCTAATAATTTGGGAACAATCACGTGCCCACATGGGACAACAAGCACCAAAATCACAATTCACCCAAAAATTATGCTATGCATTTTCTTTGCTTCGGAAAAAGAAATTTGTATTGTATATTTTTTCTCGTTCAAGCGAAAATATTATATATTAATCTGTTTGCATTGTATATCTTAATACAAGAACCAAGGAAGGAGAGAAAAAGCCATAGTCTACCGCGTTAAAAAGAATTAGACTTTGCCTACTAAAAAATTAAAAAAAAAAAAGGATCATTTTCTTGGTGAGAACCTCTACGGGCACATCATAAAACCATTTATAGAATGTTTAGCAAGCATAAATAGAACCAAAATTTTGGTTCAAAACATATAACATTTGAGCACTTTATATTGTAGTAGCTTCTTACTTTTACTGTAGTATGTGAAAACTTTATACTATTTGGTAACTAAAAAGTTAGTTTTTATCATGCTTACCAAACACTTTATTAATTTGGTCAAAATTATTTTTTTATACAGATATGATGGATGAAAGACAAATACCCTTATTTTGGTTTTCATAAAAAAAAATTGTCTAAAAAAATAAAATAATTTTTAACTTTATATCAATTAACGAGGTTAGAACTTCAATTATTTCATACTGATTAGAATTTCTTATAGGGCTGTGAAATGATAGAACCAAATTTTGGCAAGCATGGATAAAACCAAAACATGTAACATTTGAGTATTTTATACTGCAGTAATTTTTTTGCTTTTATTGTAAGATATAAAAACTTTATACTATTTGATAATTAAAAAGTTAGTTTTTACTATGCTTGTCAAATGCCTTATTAATTTAGTTAAAATTATTATTTTTTGATAAAAGACAAGTACCCTTTTTTTGGTTTTTACCCAAAAAATGGTCTAAAAAAATAAAATGATTTTTTAATTTTTACTCAATTAACCAGGTTGGAACTTCAATTATTTCATACTGGTTAGATTTTCTTACAGAGATTTGAAATGATACCGTAAGATCGACCTATAAGTCACCCTTTTTTTTTTTCTTTTGAATAATAAGTCCCTTGGTTAAGAGTGCTATTCCCAATGGAAATGGAGGAGCCATCAGGTTTAGGTTTCCTGTGAACGGCACGTGACTGCGAAGGAAAAAAAAACTGTGAGAAACGGCTGATGAGGTTACAAATGCCAATTGTCAATCAAGCGACAACGGCGTTTTGAGTTGTTGAAAAAATAGTTATTAATATTTTTGGTAGAATGAGAAAAATAAATCAAACTTATAATGAAATAAAAATTAATTGTTTAAATTTAAAACAAAGTTTTAATAAATAAGCCAAAAAAACATAAATGTACGTTTTACTAACTAATTAAATTTCAAAAATAACCTTAATTTAATTATTAACGTTTTACTTTTTTTATCCCTTACTTTTTCTTTCTTCCTTTCCGTTTCTCGCTTATCCTTTTTCTTTTTGTTCCCTTCCATTACTCACTCTTTCCAGATCGCCAAAGGACCACTGGAGTCGGGAGGCCAAATCACAGGAGCCATGTTGCCGGAGTCGCAAGGCCAAATCGTAGGAGCTGCTTGCCATTGGAATCACACGAGGCCGAATTGCAAGAGCTCACCGCCGGAGTCGCGAGGCCGAAGTTGCAGGAGCTCGCCGTCGGAGTTTCGAAGCCGAAATTGCAAAAGCTTTGTTAGGAGAAAATGCCGAAGTCGCGCGAGGAAGGAGACACCGTTGTTGCAGAAGGAGGAGCCGTCAGAAGTGAAGCGCTGGCCGGAGTTGTGTGGGACAGCACGTCGCTAGAGTTGCTGTCGGGCTGGAGAGAAAAGAGGAGGAGAGAGGAGGAAGAGAAGAGAGAAGGTGAATCTGGGGTATTTTTTGGAGGGGACGAAGAAGAAGATAGATGTAAAATTAAAAATTTTAGTGTTTAAAAATAAACATCAAATTATAAAAATGTAATATATTTTAATAGTTTTAAAGTTGTGTTATTTACTTATATTAAGTTTGAAAAGTGTGTCATATGTTACAATTTTTTAACATTTTTTTATGTTTTTTTAACTTAAGGTGGAGGATTCGAACTCTTTACTTTTAAATAGATTCGAGTGTAGTTTTACTGCTAGACTACGCCTATAACCACGTTATATAGTTTTTTTGGTACTCACATTTTTATACGTTGTATTATGAGATTGTTAAAAAACTAATAACTTTATTTTAAACTATTACATTGTTACATAAAGTAATCAACTTATGTTTGACTTCTATAAGATATCTAGAAGCATTAATTAGAATCAATTGGTTTAAACCAATTGGTTAAAAATATCATAATATATGAGTTTATACGTTGTATTTTGAGATTGTTAAAAAACTATAACTTATTTCTAAACTATTATATTGTTATATGAAGTTGTCAATTTATTTTTGACTTCAATTTATTTTTGACTTCTTATAGGATGTTTAAGAGCATTAATTAGAATCAATTGATTAAAAATATTAAGTATGTGAGAACTTTGTATTGTAACTCACTCTTTCTTGACATTATAGCACATGAGAGCTTTATATTATAACAACAAAAAATTTTGATTAAAACTGATAATATCAAACACCCTATTAGGCAACTGTCTGTTGTGACTTGTAAAACTTTAAAGCCCATTTAGTTTATAGGTTTGAACAGAAAATTTAAATGCAAATTTAAACTTTTGTGAAAAATACTGTAGTAATATGGTTCAAATTGTAGTTCAAAACTATGAACCAAACGGATGAAAGAGTAGCCTTTCTAATCAGTGACATATTTTCTTGAAAGCCAATCAACTACATATAGACAAAGATGATAATTTATGGTTAAAAGAATCTAAAAACTTGACAAGACAAATGGACATTTGGCAAACAGTATACATTTAACATAAATAGGCAATATGAAAGTATATATAAAAGAAAAATAACCCAAAATAGAAAGTGTAATTTACTAATAACATCAAAATTTGAGGTACAAAAATATAAATTTTCCTTTCAAGAGATGAGTTTTTTTTTATCTGTTTTTTTTCATCTAATTTTGAAATTTTGGTCTACTAAGTTCCCAAACTTATATTTTCTTGACACTTGAGCTTCCAATTTAAAACTTTGAATAATTGGATTCTTATACTCTCATTTTCTTATAACATAAGTCTCTCAAAACTTCTTCTTCCTCCTCTTTTTATTTTTTTTATTTTACTAATGAGTCGCTTAAAAATAAGGGGCGATGAATGATATGTTTTTCATTCACGTGTTATGATGATTTTGTACACTGGTATATAGGGAGGAAAGGCAATTAGAGTCCTAAAGAATAAGGCCTATAATTAAGGTAAATATGACATGTTCACACCATATAAAACTATACTAACTCTAAATTAGGAAACAATTACAAATGAGATCATTTAATAACCTCAACACTCCCTCTTAAGTTGATGCAAAGATATCACACGTGCCTAACTTGTCCAAAAACTTTGAAAACAGTCAATTTAAGACTGTTTTGGTGACGATGTAGGTCAATTGATCTTTAGATCAAATCTTTGGCAACTCTTTAGAATCTTGTCATCCAATTTCTCCTTAATAAAGAATTTGTCTACCTCGACATGCTTTGTACGATTGTACACTGAACTGGATTATGAGCTATATCACATTCTACTTTATTATCATAATATAGTTGAATTATTTGCCTTGAAGAATAGCCCAAGTCTTGTAAGAGTAGGCTTAACCATAACGCTTCACAAAGTTCAAGTGCCATAGCTCTGAAATCAGCTTTTGCAATCAAACAAGCAACAACATTCTATTTCTTGCTTCTCCAAAGTCATGAGATTACCACCCGCAAAGGTAGAATTACCTGAAGTGGATAGTATGTCATTAATTGATTCAACTCAATCAGCATCAGTATATGCATTAATCTTTGGATAATCTATTTTCTTAGAGAACAAAATTCCTTTTCAAGGAGAAGACTTCAACTATCACAAAATGCACATAACTGCATTCATATTTGCTTTCCAGGATTATGTATAAATTAGTCGACAACACTCAATATATAAGCAAGATTTGGCCTTGTGTGTGTTAAGTACATCAATCTTCTATAGGTCTCTAGTATCTCCCTTTATCAGCTGATACGTGATTAGACTCAATGAACAACTTCAAACCTTCTTTAATTGGTGTATCGGCTGTTTAACATGCTGACATTCTAGTCTCCTTCAATACATCTAAGGCATATTTTCTTTAAGATAAAAAGATTTCGTTATTAGATCGAGACACTTCTATATCCCAAGAAAATATTTTAAATGACCTAGATCTTTCCTTTCAAATTCTCTAGACAAGTATTCCTAAAGTGCTTTCCTCTCTTTTGTATAATTCCCTCTAACTACCATGTCATTTACATATATAATAAGTGCAGTGATCTTACCTTGTTGTTTCTTCAAGAATAAGGTGTGGTCTGAATTCCACTTATGGTAGCCAAAGGCTATCATAATTTTGTGAACCTTTCCAAACCATGCTCTCTGAGACTGTTTCAACCCATACAATGACTTCTTCAACTTACACACCTTCTAAGTATGCTTTTTTGGTACCATGCATCCTAGTGAAAGATCCATGTAGACTTCTTTAGATAATTCGCCGTGTAGAAAGGTGTTTTTTTTGTAGTGACCAATCCAATTTGCAGCTAAAGATGACAAGACTTAAACTGTGCTGATTTTGGCTACAGGTGCAAACGTTTATGTATAATTGATTCCATAGATTTGAGTGTACCCTTTTTTTTGCCAATCTTACTTTAAAGTGTTCAATTGTTCCATCTGCTTTGTACTTCATGGTGTAAATCCATCGACACCCAAACAATTCTTTCCTAAGGAATGATTAATGAATTCCCACGTTTCATTTTTTGTTTTGCAAGAATTCATCTCCTCGTTCTTAGTAGCTTTCCATCTTGGATCAGCGAAAGGTTCCTACACCCTATCAGAAATAGATATAGTAGATAATTGATTGTAGCTTTCCATCTTGGATCAGCGAAGGGTTCCTACACCCTATCACGAATAGATATAGTAGATAATTAATTCACAAATGGCATTCAGACAAGCGATGGATAGACACATAATGACTTATGAGATATTTGACTTTATTGGACAATTCAAGTTCATATGTGGGTTTAGAAATGCCTTTGGTCTGACATTATGGTAACTATTTTCTGATTGGCTCAGGGTCATCCTCAACGGATGATTGATTTGATATGTTCGATGGAGGTGAAGCTGCATTTTGTGGAACAGAAAGCTCAAACTCGAATTGAGGCGGACGAAAAAATATATCTTCAATTTTAGGGAGCTCCTCCATACTTTGATCCAAAGGTGTACCTTCTCACCAACTTGCTTCATTGTTCTCATAGTAAGCAACCTATTTAATTATTTTCAAGATATAACAAATTGAATAAATAAAAAAATCAATCATGTATATGACATTGTAAAATAAGAAGATTAAAAAGAATAGATCTCGAAGTTTACACATTATATGTAATACAAGAATATCCTCCAAATTATATATTTTATAGAACATTATGCGTACTATATTTGATTTAAAAATAAGATGCAAGTAATTAGATAATAGGTAAAACCTAAACACATTTGTTCTATAATGTATCAAAATTTCAACCTATTTAGCCCGTAATAATGCACTTGATTGGACGAGGTTTATCACCACCCTGTTTTAGGCGGATTCCACTTGTAAAATTATCTCTTTATGACAACCCTTTTATTTTTTGTTAGTTTACAAATTTCAAAACTATTATGTGAAAATTATTTTTATTATAAGATTTTATTTCCTTTTACAACAGTGTATCGTTATCGATGATGTGTATTTTTAATTTTTAAATTTGATCAAAATCACATAAACTGAAAAAGATGTAAAATTGATAAAATCTAATAAAGAATTGAAAGTTCAAAATTATAAATTATTGATGGATTACTTTTTGATGTTGTACAAAATGTTGTGATAATAATGATAATTTAATAGAACTTAATAAAAATTTGCTATTTTTTTGTTGGACTATAAAAGTTGTTAGTTAAAAATTGTGTTCTTCTTATATGAGCTTCATGCCCTAGCTAGTCACTAGCTTAGAAGAAGAGACAGACATGTGTTGTTACTCCAAAACAAACAACACAAAACCTTCACTTTAAGTTCGTAATGTTAGTGATGTGCCCTAGGCCAATTATGTAATGATTACATATTGACTTCATTACATTTGCATTTTATTAATAAAGAGGCATTTTCATTATTATTATTATTATTATTATTATTATTTTATGAATAGTTAATTCTGCCTAAGGTCATCAAGTATGTGACTTGATAGTAAAACTCTTAGGTGAAAATTGAATTATATTCTTAATTATCCCTAATCGATCATTATTATTGGGATAATAATGAATGAAGACTAGTATGAAGTTTGACTGATGATTATGTTTTACTAATCATACGTATGAGATACTAAGTCAACTCATAGATACATATTTGAGAAATGATGTATTGGATCGACCCGCTATGAGAATACTACATGGGTAATTGTTATAAGTGATTCTCATCACAATAGTATTATCCTAGTCCTCTGACCTGAAATCATCATGGTTTCCTACATGACAAGTTCTATACTTTGACACAATCTAATATTATCTTTAACAGGATGATGGAATAGATTGTCGTTGGATATAAAGTGAATCATGTGAGGAATGTGAGTGATTAAAAAGGAATTTGTCCCTCATTTATAGTGAGAAAGATATCTATGGGCCCCTCGATAAGTTAAAATGAAGTAAAAT
>CAMOHE010000900.1:0-17986 GCA_946598075.1 Artocarpus hirsutus
TCCTAGCCCGAAGCTTGAAAACGTGATTTGTTTCAAAATTTTGAGAGATTGAGAGAGAGAATGAGAGAACCGAGAGAGACGAGAGAAAGAGGAGAGAGAGAGTGCACGGGAGAAGTGAGGAGAGAGAGAGGAAAGGGAAATAAATAGAAGAAGAGAGAGAAAAGCAGTTGCATAAAACTGTGTGCAACCACACTCTGTTTTCAAATCAAATTGTTTTATTAAAACTTAAATTAACAATCAAAAACAATTTAGAATAATTAAAAATCACTAAAAGTGTAAATTAACACAAAGTTTCTTAATTTTCACAAAATAATCAAATTAAGTTTAAAACACTCATCATGGCACACTAATTTACCATTTAATATTCTAATTACATTTAATTAACTTCGGGGTGTTACACTATCTTATAAGTAGTCCCTGTGTTAGAATCTGTTATTTCGATGGAAAATATCACATTTTTTGCACATGACGGGCATTTGAGTAATGTCATGTTTACCTCTCCATAATAGTGGGAATATGGAGCGCCAAAAGCAACTTTTCCGAATTTTTTTTTTAAAAAAAAAAATCCTAGATGGCTGCCATAGTTATCTCTGAGATGAATCTGCTCCAAAATTGATTTGAAGAAGAGTATGATCAAAGATTGCGCAGAGCGATAGCAAAGCGACAACAAGATGGCTTGGGATGCTTGTAAAAGAGGGAACAAAGGATGTAGGCCAATTATAGAGCTTGATGAATGTCATATTAAAGGGGCACATCCAGGTCAACTTTTAACAACAGTAGGAATTGATGCGAACAATTCCTTGTACCTCATAGCTTATGCTATTGTTGAGGCCGAGACAAGAAATAGACGGACATGGTTTACCAAGCATCTTTTAAAGGATTTGAAGATTGAGGACAACCCTTTATATACTTTCATATCAGAAAAACAAAAAGGGTTGCAATTAGCTTTGGATGAGTTAGTCCCTTCTGTAGAGCACAGACGTTGTACTCGACACTTGCTAAACAATTTCAGACTAGTTTTTAAAGCTCAAACGTTAAAGATAAGTTTACGACAACATTAAAGGCAGCAACAGTTGCCCGTTTCATGGAAGAAACGAGGAAGATAAAAGCGCAGGATGTGAAGGCATATGATTGGTTGTGTCGTCAAGACCCAAAGCATTGGACTAGGTCCCATTTCAGTACCCACCCAAAGTGTGACATGCTGCTCAATAATTTTTGTAAATCCTTAAACCCAGAAGTGCTGGCTGAACGGTCATTACCCCTTTTGGAGTGTTTGGAGAGAGTGAGGTATTGGTTAATCACTAAGCTAGCTAATGAAAGACAATCAATGTCCAAACGGTTTGGTGATATTGGGCCACGGATACAACGAATTTTGGATCAAGCTACCTTTGAATCAAGGAATTCTGTACCGCAATATGCGGAAGAAGGGCAATAGCAAGTACTAGGGGAGCTAGGGGTACTTTTTGCAATTAATTTGAAGGATCACACTTGCAGCTGCCGAAAGTCGGAGCTAAGTGGCATTCCATGTATGCATGCTGTGTCGGCAATTTTTAAACAAAGACAGAAACTTGTAGATTATGTTTCACCATGGTGTAAGAAGGAAGCACTATTTAAGACGCGCTGGTATTTTAGTGCCCATTAGTGATGAAATTGTGTGGCCAACGTCTAAGAATGCTCCATTGTTGCCGCCGGTATTTCGCGGACAGCCAGGTCGTCCCAGAAAGCTAAGAAAATTGGAGCATGATGAGCTAAATCCTAATGCAATGAAGCTAAAAAGAAACTACGTTCAAATCAAATGCTCATTTTGTGGACAGAAAGGACAGAATGCCAAAACATGCAATGCTAGAAAGGGAAAATCAACCAACGAACAATACAGAAGGGGTAGACTATGAAGTTGGCAGCCAAGCTCAAGAAGACCATTATCATGAGGATACAACTGAGGCAAATAATCAAACCTTATACAGTGGAGTCACCCTGTGCCTTCGTGCCTACCCCAAGAGCACCATCTACAACTATTGATGACATGGTAATTTTATTGATTTTTTTCATAATTTATTAATATATATTGATGACATGGTAATTTTATTGATTTTTTTCATAATTTATTAATATATATATATATATATATATATATGTCTTTAAATTTGTATTTAACAATTTTTTTTTTTTTTTTGAGAAATTGTGGGAAACAGTATGTCTTACCAATTAATGAGTAAATAATGTCAAATGTTTTTAAAGTGTAAAATAAAAAGCAGATTTCAACATATCAATATTTTAAAGAGACTAAAATTCCAAAAATGCCCTCATTGTATATCTGAATTTTTATCGCTTTACTTTTCTTTCCCTTCCTTCTCTCCCGACTCTTTCTTTCTCCCTTTAACTCTCTATCTCTTTCTTGTCTCTCTCTATTTCTCTCTTGTCATCAGCGTCGTCGAGCTTGCCCGAGTTACGAAGACGCGGCCAAAAAACGGCCGAAGATAATGAAATTCTGCCGAGCTCGCAATATAGGTCTGGAGAGCTAGACGACAATGTTCGCTGAGCTCGATCGCCCCCATCATCAAATTTTTGCTGCTCATCTGATTTTGTCCCTGCTTCGTCAGATCTGCGATCAGAGGTGACGATCCAGCGTTAATAGGTAGATTCAGCCATGACCTTCAAGCACGGCGTCTGATGTTCGCTTTTCGTTCTAGGACAATCGTCGACGTCAGATTTCCATAATGATTTGCGCTAGCCAAAAATCATCACCGTGTGATTCTATTCGCCCAGCCGAATACCTAACTTCTTGCAGATCTTCGTGGTTTGCGCCCAATTCTGGTGTTAGTTGTATTCCCTTAGTCTCCAATCATCTCGCTCTTAGGCACGACGAAGAAAGCTTGGTGACGCCTGGCTTCTTCAATTAGCAATGATAGTCCGACGATGATGCAGTCAAGAGGAAAACAGTTTTAAAAAAATATAATTTGTAGCTGATAAGTGCTAGATTTAGAGACCAAAAAATCCAGTAGACTTTTTCAGATAAAAAAAGTAGAGAGATAAGTGAAAAAAATGAAAAAAAAAAAATAGCATTTGATTTGTTTATGAGTTTTTGTTAGGAAATACGGTATTATTGGGTTAGTATTATATTTTTTGAACATCGGGTAGTCTGGTAAGGTCATCAATGAATCATTATATTTGCACAGTAATATAATATTATCGAGTTAATATTATATTTTTCAGTCGCCAACGGTATAGAGGAGTGGTTGGTGATTTTTTGTATTTACACAGTAACATATATTACTGGGTTAATGCTGTATTTTTCGACAGTCCAACGAGGTCGTCGGTGAATTTTTGGATTTAAATGGCAATACAATATTATTGGGTTAATAACATATTTTTTGATGATCTGACGAGGTCGTAGGTGAATTTTTGTGTTTACAAGGTTTATTATTATTAAGTTAAACTGTATTTTTTAGCTGTCAATGGTCCGGCTAGGTCACCGGTGAATTATTGTATTTACATAATAATACACTATTATCAGATTAATATAATATTTCTCGGCCATCGGTGGTCTGGCATAGTTATTGGTAAATTTTTATATTTACACGGTAATACAATATTACCAGGTTAATATAATATTTCTTGGTGGTCCTACAAATCATTGGTGAATTTTTGGATTTACATGGCAATACGTTATTATCAAGTTAATACTATATTTGTTGGCGATCCAACGAGATCGCTAGGGAATTTTTGTGTTTATAAGGTTAATATTACTGAGTTAATACAACATTTCCTGGTTGTTAGTGGTATAGCGAGGTCGTTAGTGAATTTTTGTATTTCAATGATAATATAATATTATCAGGTTAATATAGACGGTGAACCTATAATCAAATGTGAAAATGTTGTTTGGATTGTTAGGACTCTGTTCAAGGAACTTGGATCCTCAAATCGCCGTTAATTGGAGTTATTAGCTCTTAAGTAAAAGTGCAAGATCAAAGTGTAGTAGATAGAATAACATAATACTGTAAAAATAAGAATGTCGCATGCAAGATTAATAGTAGTTCACTTTGTTAAAAGAGCTACGTTTATTGTATTTCACTAGAATATAAATTTTGAGTACAAATTACAAGAGAAAGGATGAGTAATGATTTCAGTAGAGTTTTTGTATGCTTTTTTTCCATATCTCTCACAACAAGGAAGCTATCCCTTTATATAGAGCAGGGATGAGATGCCACCTCCAACTGTCTGACGGAGTGGAGTGGTGCGTTGTAGATAACCGCAATAGTGGGACACATGGCAATCTGTAATATGCTACAAGGATTGTGCTTTCCCTACGTTTCAGTTCATGATAAGACATGTAAGTAACCATCAGTTCGTACAGATAACTGTCAGCTCATGGCGATCGATCCGGTCGGACACTTAGAGAGAAGTCTGATTTACCTTCAACGATGGATGCAATATGGATACAAGCAAGATCGAGTTGATCAAATGAAACAAATTCGATTCGTACTTTCCACATCGATTGACTCAACTCAATCTATTCGACCTGTATCACCACAATGGGCCGTTTGGGCCTGTAGACAATTTGGACCTAACCAAATTGTACTCCAACAGTTAGCCCCCCCACTCTTTAGTCAATGTAATGGACTACAAGAGTGGTCAAAGGTGGGGCTCTAATCCGACGACATGTTACCTTGATGGGAATCTTGCATCTGTACTCGAATCATTACCCTTCTTCTAGAAATCGCAATACTCAACTACTTGTAACATGTGTCACAATGCGATTGGAAGGCTCCAAAATATCTCTACAGCGCTAATGTATGGATATGATTCGAAAGGACAACGCCTTGATTTGAATGGGAATTCAAAAAGACGCAAAATCCTAGCCCTTGGATCAGATGGTTTTGAATTGATCTCAACCAAAGATCAGACACCTTCGAGCAGTATATAACCTATTTTTTCTCTCTCCTCTTCATTTTGCTTCTTCTTCTTCAAACTCAAGGCGGTTTTTTTTCATTTTTTCAAGAGCTTTCCAGCGATTTACATGCAAGATTTCTCTCTATTTTTCTAATTTTCTTGCAATTTTTTTTCCAGAACCTTACTTCTCTTTCAATTTTGAGTTTTTTGATACCATTTTATGAGAGAATCCGCAATTTCCTAGTTTGTTTGGCTATCGCGACTTTAAAACTTTATAAACTACTGAGATTCTTCAAATTTATAGGATACCCTTAGATCTTCAAAGCCCTAGATCTCCTTCGAAAACCTATTTCTGCAAAAATGTCAAAAGCGGTTATCATCGATTTGAGCTCAAGCAACAGTGAGAACCCTTGGTCAAGTAGCAACAAAAGGGAAATTGACGAAATGATTTGTCAGCAATCCATAATTGAATCGAGTTTAAGAGTTGGCGGCACTGGGACAAGCAAAGCAGCAGCGATCCCAAAGAGAGAAAGAAATAAGCCAGTAGGCCCTCTAACCGAGTCGATGAAATCGAATCATTCGAAAAAAAAGAAGTATATCTCTCCTACTAAGGAAGTATCCTATTTTGCAAAAAATCTCGAGTCCATCTTAACTGAAGGGGACTTGTCAACTACAAGATCGAAGTTTGGGATTCCATCTTCGGTAGAAATTCGACTGCCTTACCCAGGGAAATAAGCTGACACACAAAATGATAACTGGTTTTGTGTGTACACTAAATGGTTCGAGCTCAGTCTTCAACTACCGATCCCCGAGTTTATGATAGAGATTGTTGGTCATTTCTACATTTCCATGACCCAACTCATGCCAAATGGAATTCGGCTATTGATTGCTTTAATGGTACTCATTGAAGAGGCGGGAATAGACTTTGACATCTATGACTTCCTTTGATGCTACTAGTTGAAGACGAACAGCAAAAGCTCGGGTTGCTTCCACTTCTCGTATCGACAGTCAAAGCAACTCACCACCGAATTTGTAAATGCGGATAGACATTGGGAAGAGAGATACTTCTTCATGTTGATCAAACTTGAATCTTTCGAATTGACTACTTGATTCCCCTTTTCCATGTGCTTTTGGTCACATTGGTGAGCATTCTTACTTGTTTATTTTAAGCAGTAATTCCAACTAATCTTAAGCGTCGTCTTTCTTTGCAGATTACGAGCTAAATCATCCAGCTTTTATCGGTGAGAGGTTCGAAGCAAGGTTAGATGCACTGCTTGCTCTAAAAGGATGAACTTGGGCTAAAATCTCACAACCCAATCGACTCAGGAAGCTGTATATTTGGAAGCACTTTAAAGAAATCCCAACAGGTATACCTATTTGATTTCCAAAACGAGTCGATTGGGTTTTTGTATGCCACGGTGCACTTCAACAGTTGTATGATCTGTCCAAATATATTACTCCTCTATCTGACAAAGACGTTCTTCTCGCAGAAGCCGTACTATCAGCTATTAGGGTAACACTGCCTTTAGTTGGTGAGATAAGGAGAAAGAAAGCTGCGGATAAAGTAACGAAGGAAAAGAGGATCGACATTGGTGAGCCTTCGGTCCAAAAAGAGGCAGCCCATCCAATCGATTCATTTAATTTTCCTCCACCTCCTCCTTTTGACATACAGCCCCTAGCTTTGAAGAAAAGGAAAGGGACTGAGCCGTTCGCTCTAGCCAAAGACGTTGAAACAAAGGTTCTTGAGAAAACCCTTGATGTCCTAAAGGACGTTAGCATCACCCAAGACAAGGAGGTGGCGACAAGAGCAGCTGTAAATTTTTACTTCAATAAGGACTAGGAGCTTCTTGGTGGAAAGCCATTTTCTTGGCTATATAATGAATCAGCTACGGCTATGGGACAAGTAAATCATAAAATCATCTTGATATGGTCTAGGATCGTTTATGTTGATTCATACTAAATTTCTCTGTCATGTAGGCCCTTCTACTCCATAATATCTTGGCAAACAAAGCTACTTATAAGTACGAGCAGGAGCTACTTAAAAATAAGGAGCTTGGAGAAGAGCTTAAGAAGGTTCAGTCTAAGAGAAACAACCAGAAGAAAGAACTCAACGATGCGGCTGATGCGTTGAACAGGTCGAACAAAAGGGTACTGAGCATGGGTAGCAGCCTTTGTTTGGATGAGAAGAAGATTGAACATCGAAGAAATCAAAGAACAGCTACTTGAGGTCCACGGCACTTCCTCCTTTACGGCACGGCTCGAGGCTTTAATGGAACTCAAGTCTAGCAAACTCAGCACCGAAGCAATCGATGAGGAGATCAAGGAATTGAAGGAGTTGCTATCCTTGGATGACTTCGATGTTCAGGTCATCAAAGAATGCAAGTCAGTCCGTCAATATGTTCCAGTCAAACCTTCTATCCCTGAAACAAGAAGTAACGTGTCGACGACGAGTGGCGAAGTCATGGAGCCTCCCATTGTCGAATAGACTAAAGGATAGAACATCCAATCCGCAGAGGGGGGAGATTCATAGAAAAATTTGTTATGTTATTCTTTTGTTTTCTAGTGCTTGAACAATTTTGTATTGAACAACCTCCGTTGCTCCAAATATAGAACCACATTCAACTTCACATATTTCTCATGCATTGTAATATATAATTGGCTATCAAACACTTGGTAGAACTTTGATAGAATTTAAACCATCACGCCAACAAATGACAAGTTAATTGTCGTGCTTGTGAGTTGCCATAAGAATGGCAAATAGTGGCGATAGGATTTGATTAAGTGATAAGATACCGATCATGTCAAATCAAACCATTATGATAGCATCGATCGAATTTGTAGCAAGATGACAGAGCCCAAAGTTTAGGACTGAGCCATGAAGATGGCATCTCAAGATCAAAATTTGGATGAGTTGACTAATCCAAAGTAAAGGCTAAGCCCAGATGCCAATATAGGATTGAACTCAGGGCAAATTGACTAAGTCCTGTGTTAGATTGAGCCATGATGATGGCGTTAGGGGATCAGACTCGGAGAGTCTCGACCAAATCCAATATTAAATTGAGCCATGAAGATGGCAAAATGAGACTGAACTCTAGGAGAGTTAATCGAGTTGTGTAGAACCATGGCATTAAAGCTCGGTTGGATTTAATTGATCAAATCAAAAGCTCAAGTTTGAAGTGCCATGATGTCATAGTAGGAGCGATTTTGGATCGAGTTGCTTGAGCACGAAGCCATAAAGATGGCAACTTTTAGATAAAGTTTGGATCGAGCAAGTCGAGTCCAAAGAGCCATGAAGATGGCATTACAAAATTGTTTGGATTGAACTGGTTGAGTCCAAAGAGCCATGAAGATGTCGTTACAAAATTGTTCGGATCGAACTAGTCGAGTCCAAAGAGCCATGAAGATGGCGTTGCAAGATTGTGTTCAGATCAAACTGGCCGAATCTGAAGCCATGAAGATGACGTTGCAAGATAGTGTTTGGATCGAGCAGGTCAAGTTCAAAGTTGAGCCATGAATATGGCAAGTAGAAATCAGAGTGATTTGACCCGAGAGTAGCTTATCAGTAATCCTTGACAAAAAAAATTTAAATTAATAAAGCGGCTATACTCGTTTATATAGTTCACAAGCTGCCTACATACCCATGTGTAGGGATCAAGCTAAATGTAGTTCAATTACACAGGGCAAAATAAAGAAAATGAAATCTGGGAGTACTATACATAATACTTCCTTAGATGATTGGCGTTCCAGCTTTTACTAATGACCGATCCGTCTAGCTTCTCCAACTTGTATACCCCATCTCGAATGACAGACTGCACTTAATAAGGACCTTCTTAGTTAGTTGCCAATTTTCTAGAGTAAGCTTCTTTCATATTCTAAAAAACTTTTCTAAGTACGAGTTCGCCCTTCTAGAACTTCTTGACTTTCACTTTCTAGTTGTAGTACCTGGCAACTGCCTGCTAGTAAAGTCCAAGGCAATAGAAGGCATTATCCCTCTTTTCGTCTATCAAATCCAACGCATCACGCACGCATCATTTCATCATTCTTTGCTTCGTTTAAAAGAGAGTGATCAACCTAAAGATCTCAAGTGACTACCTTAGTAGGAATAACAACTTCTGTCCTATAGACGAGAGAAACAGGGGATTCGCTAGTCGTCCTTCTCGGTGTTATTTGATAGGCCTAAAGCACCATGGGAGCTACGCCCTTTCCTAGCTTCTAGTTTGTTCTTCAAGTTCTCCACAATTGTCTTGTTCGTTGCTTCTGCTTGCCCATTTCCTTGTAGGTACCTTGGTGTGGATAAGCTTAGAATAATGTCCAAATCGTGACAGAACTTCTTCAAGGATAAAGAAATAAATTGGGAGCCATTATCAGTGACGATCTCCCTTAGCACTCTGAACCGATAGATGATATTGCTCTAAATGAATCTTTCAACATCTCACTTTTTAACATCCACAAATGCTTTGACTTTAAACCATTTAGAGAAATAGTCCATGAGGACGAGGAGGTACTTCACTTGCCCAAGAACAGGAGGAAATAGCCCAACCATGTCCATAGAATACTTCATGAATGGGTACGGCGAACTACCCGAAGAGAGTTCCTCAGCAAGTTAGTGAATGGTAGGCGCGTGTCTTTGGCAACTATCACATTTTTGAGCGAAGTTTTCACAATCACTCTACATTATTGGCCAATAGAATCCTTGCCTTTCAACTTTATTACACAGTAATCTTCCTCTCGAGTGATTGCCACAAGAGCCTTCATGTATTTTGTAGATGACTTTCTCTACTTCATCTTCCCCAAGGCAACGAAGATAAGGACCTGTAAAAGAGCGCCTGTAGAGCTTCTCATTGATCAAGCAGTATCTTACAGCTTGAACTTTGATCTTCTTGGCTTTTTGCTTCTCTTTAGGTAACCATCTGTCACGTATGTACATCTCAATAGGCGTCCTCCAATCGTCCCTTGGGTCCACATAATTCGTCTCCATAGCCAACTCAATGCTTGGATTGTCAATCGGTTCCAAGGGAATTATTCTTTTCTCATTGACTTTGACTAAAGATCCCAAATTAGCAAGCGAATAAGCTCTAGAGTTTAGTTCTCGCGGGATATGCTTTACTTCGAAATGATCGAATTGTGCCTTGAGCTTGCTAACAAGCTTCAGGTATAAGAGCATTTTCTCGTCTCGGGCTTCATAGTCTTCATTTATCTAGTTAACGATCAAAGTCGAGTTGCTTTCCACAACAAGTTTAGAAGCCCCTAATGTGGCAGCTAGCCTTATACTAGCAACCATAGCCTCGTATTCGGCTTCATTGTTCGTGGCATTAAATCCCAGTCGAAAACTCTGCTCAATTTCCTCATTAGTTGGCGACTTTAATAGCACTCCAACTCTTGATCCCTTTTCATTGTTGGATACATTGACTTGTACGGTCCATTGCTTTGATCCATGCTTATTCAGCCTATACATCAATTTGGTGACAAAATTTGTGAGCACCTAGGCTTTTAGTGTCATCCAATGTCTGTATTCCATGTCAAACTCTATCAACTCAATGGCACATTTCGTCAATCTTCCAGAGACATCTGGTTTATGCAAGATAGCTCGCATCAGGTAAGATGATAACACCACAATAGTGTGGCCTTGAAAGTATGAATGAAGCGTTCGAGCTGACATGATGAGTGCAAGGGTGAGCTTTTCAATAGCAGAGTACCTTGTATTTGCATCCAGCATGGAGTGGCTTACAAAGAAAACTGGTTTTTGGATCGCATCTTCCTCTTGGACCAGGGCTGAACTCACTGTAGTTTCTGAAATCGCCAAATATAGATAAAGTGGCTTTTTGTCTTTGGGCCAGAATAGATGGAGTGGTCAAGTATCTCTTCAATTCCTGGAATGCCTCTTCACACCGTTCATTCCATTCAAACTTTGTATTTTTCTTAAACAACTTGTAAAACAAAAGGCATCTATCTGGCGATCATGCTATGAATTGACTCAAGGCCACAACTCGTCTAGTGAGTGTCTGTATCTTACACTTGCTTCTTAGAGATGGCATTAATTGGAAGGCTTTAATCTGGTCTAGGTTTGCTTTAATTCCATGCTTTGTTAGGAGGTAACCCAGGAACATACCGCTTGCCACCCCAAAGGTGCACTTCTCTGGATTCAACTTTATATTGTACTTTTAGAGAATTTTGAAGCATTCTTGCAAATGTTGAACATGGAGGTGGACCTGCAAAGACTTGACCAACATGTCATCAATGTAAACTTTTATGTTCTTACCGATCTGATGTTCGAACATCATGTTGACCAGCCTCTGATAACTAGCTCCTGCATTCTTCAATCCAAAGGGCATAACTTTGAAACAGAAAATCCCCTACTCAGTGATAAATGCAGTCTTCTCTTGGTCCTCTAGGTGCAAGAGAATCTGGTTTTATCTAGAAAATGCATTGAGAAAGCTCAAGACTTCGTGACCTACTGTTGCATTGATGAGCCGATCGATGTGAGGCGACCGGTAATTGTCTTTTGGACACGCCTTGTTTAAATCTATAAAATCCATGCACATCTACCACTTCCATTCTTCTTCTTGACAATCACCACATTCGCAAGCCAATCTAGGTACTATACTAGACGAATAGACCAACCCTCAAGTAGCCTTCTGACTTCGTCTTTTACAATGTTGTTTCATTCAACTCCAAGCTTTCTTCTTTTTTGTAGCATAGGTTTGTGATCAGGGTTGATGCCGAATCGATGTGAGATAATGCTTGGATTGATTCCCGACATATTTGGATGAGAGCACATGAAACAATCATTGTTAGCTTTAAGAAAATCAATTATTTGGGATTTCACCCCCACGTCAAGTTGTGACTTGATCTTCACAGTACGTATTTTGTCTTTTGAATTGATTTGAACTTCGTTAAACTGCTCCAAAACCAATTCGACATAGTCTTGATTACTCAATCTATTATGCTGACTTGTCTATAATTGCTATAAAGCCTTCTTTTGCTTCATAGCCATGGCATAACAGCTCCACACTACCTCTTGGCTTCCTCAAACTTTTTGATCCCTCGCTTCATTGGAAACCTGATCATTTGGTGATATGTTGACGAGACGACCTTATGGCGTGTATCCAAGGCCGCTCAAGGATGATGTTAAACCCCAAAGGGCAATCCATAATGAGAAAACTCATCATCTTGTTTTCACTTGCTGCATAAACCGGAAGTTTGATTCTTCCAATGGCTGTTGTCGATTTGCCATTGAAACCTACCAATGACGTGATAGATTTCTCAACCTCTTCTTCACTGATTTCCATCTCCTTTAGCATCGAGAGGAATAAGATGTTGGCTGAGCTTCCATTATCAACCAATATTCTACCAATTTTGCAGTTTGCGATGTTGAGCTTCATAACCAAAGCATTGTCATGTGGAATGTCGAGCCTAAATGCCTTGTCACTACAAAATTAAATAGTGTGCTCACCGTAATCACCAGTAATTGAGTTGACTATTGGTTGACTCGCTTTACGCTGGTAAGCCTTCATCTGGTTAGCAGATTCTCTATTGAGGACAGAGCCGCCACAAATAGCTCCGATGACCTTCCTGACCGACGGGGGTGATGGTGTCTTCTCGTGTGCTTATGGTTTCGACTTCCTCCCTTGGTCTCTATCGAGGCCATAAACTTTCCTTCCCATTTCGAAAAGTTATCCCCTCAAATGCCCTCTCTTCAGCAGTTCTATAATTTCAAACCATAAAGCCTTGCAATCAACTGTCAAGTGTCCTGTATCCTTGTGAAACTTGCAGTATTTTGTGTTGTTGCGTGATCGACTTAGGACCATCTTGTTTGGCCACCTCACCTAGTTTTTTCCCTCGAGTTGTGCGACAAGTTCCGTTAGGGATATGCTCAAGGCATACTTTGGTGGCAACAGTGTTCTACTTGATCGCGGCTTCTCTTCTTTTCTTCTCCATTCCCTTTTCGACGGCGTCCTTGTCCATCCTCTTCAGTCCGTCTGTGGCTTTTGCTGCATTTGCCCCCACCTAAATTGGTCCCTACTTTGGGCGAGTTCTTGTTCGCATCGCTTGTTCTCCTCTTCTAGATCGATCCATCCTTGTCTATTCAAAGCTTCTTAGATAGTCCGGGGGTAATCAGAGCATATGCTATTCTTGAAAGAGGATTTGTACAAGAATCCTTTCTTCAGTGCTTTTTGAGTTGTTCCATCTTCTAAATCTGAAATCTCTAAGAGTGTCTTGCTGAATCTATTGATATATGCCGTAGGGACTCGCCTGGATTCTATACCACTGACCACAGGTCTTTGGTCGACTTGCTGGCCTTAATGTGCACCAAGTAAGCTTTAACAAACGAATCTGCTAAGTTCTTGAAGTTATTGATCGAGCCGATGGGAAGATTAAGGAACCATCGAAGAGCTGGTCCCTTGAGGCTCTATGCGAACAACTTACACATCATCTCATATAGAATCGAGTTTGGAATATTTATAGTGCTGACCATCTTCTTATACTGTAACAAGTGGTCTTTTGGATTGAAAGTTTCGTCAAACCAAGCGAATACAAGGTTTTCATACTTTGTTGGTACGACTGAAGTGATCCTTCTCGTGAGCAAGGTATCTCAAATGTTCTTCAAGATGTCATCCAATGCTGTGGTCTTGTTCGTTGCTTTCAAAACTTTCTGGTCGATCTTTTCTTCTGTGAGCTTAGTGTTCTATTCGAGCATTTCTTTCATCATCTGCTAAATCGACTTTAGAGTTAAGAGAGTCTATGTTGGAACTTCTTCGAATCGAGCAGTAGGTTCTGTCCTGTTAACTTCGTTAGTTGTATCATCTTGTTGGTTTGATTCCACTTAAATGTTTGTTGTTGTTGTGCCTGTTATAGCGGGTGTTGTTGTGGCTGTTGAAGCAACCATTATGGTTATGCTACAGTTGTTGCTAGTGTTGGAGTCGAGGGTATGTTCAACAGCTGCATCCTACTTATCAGGCTGTAGGAAGATTATTGTCTACCTTACTGTGGCATCTAAAACTGCCACTGCGCCGTCATTGATATTGGGTACATCGAATACCCATAGTACAGGTTACAATGAGATAACGAGGCCACTTGCGAGTTCTGATAACTAATTTGGCTCCTTAAGGCTGAATTCTCACTGTTAAGTTCCTTCAATCTTCTGTCGCATTCTTAAAAATGAGTTGCCTGCTCCTGGAGCATTTTCTTTAGGGCTTCCACTTCTACCGTGAGGGCTTCCATCCGCTAGTTGGCCTAAGGAATTGTTTTAGCCTTTTCAATCGTGGTTTCAAGAACGTGTTGGTTGTTAGTGTTGTCAGCCATTTGTGATTGAGCTAGAGATCCTCGAGTTGATGATCTAAAGGCCGCACAGTGGGCTTCAAACTGTAGACAGTGGATCTACAATTAAATATGAAAATGTTGATTTGGATCATTAGGACTATGTTCAAGGAACTTGCGCCCTCAAATCACTGTTAATTGAACCTACTAGCTCTTAAGTAAATGTGTAAGATCAAAGTGCAATAGATAGAATAAAATAATGCTGTAAAAATAAGAATGTCACATGCAGGATTTATAGTAGTTTACTCAGTTAAAAGAGCTATGTCCACTATATTTCACTAGAATATGAATTTTGAGTACAAATTATAAGAGAAGGGATGAGAAATGATTTTAGTAGAGTTTCTGTATGCTTTTTTCCATATCTCTCACAACAAGGAAGCTATCCTTTATATAGAGTATGGATGAGACGCCACCTCCAACCGTCTGACGGAGTGTAGTGGTGCGTTGTAGGTAACTACAATAGTGGGACAGGTGGCAACCTATAATATGCTATAAGGATCGTGCTTTCCCCACGTTCCAATTCATGATTAGATGTGTAAGTAACCACCAGTGCGTGCAGATAATTGTCAGCTCATGGCGATCAATCTGGTAGGACACTTAGAGAGAAGTCTTATTTTCCTTCAATAATCGATGCAATATAGATACAAGCAAGATCAAACCGATCGAATGAAATGAATTCGATTCGTACTTTCCACGTCGATTGACTCAACTCGATCTATTTGACCCGTATCACCATAATGGGCCATTTGGGCCTGTAGACAATTTGGGCCTAACTAAACTGTACCCTAACAGTTAATACTATATTTCCTGGCTACTATTGGCCTGGCGAGGTTGCCGATAAATTTTTATATTTACATGAAAATATAATATAAACAGGATAATATTGTATTTCTTGACCATTGATAGTTGTATCATCCAAAATGTTGCTTTAAATGTGGTCGTTTGTAGTACAATAAGGCTAGTCAAATCCACAAGGAGGTGGGTTTTTGAAAAATAAAAATTTTTTTGTTTTTGAATGGACATGGATTTTTTGAAACAAAATTTAAAAGAAAACAAATATTTTTAGCAAATTTTAAGATACGATTTTTAAAACATAAAATTAAAATGATAAAGCTTCGAAAATCCCTTATATGTTTCATAATTGATATGAAATTTTAACTCTAATTATGAATTATTTAAAGCATTTGACTTATTATATCTTTTCCCATTAATTGCAAGCACAATTACAATTTTTATAAGTAAACCAAAAGCGTCAATATAACCATTGTCACTAGTAATTTGGTGAACTAATTACGAAAATTATAATCTCTATCACAACAATTATAATTAGTATAATTTTAAGATAGAGAGCATAACAATAAATCAAAATTAATGTATTTCAATGGAATAAATTTTTACGTTAATTTTGGTAGAACCTCGTCTTACAAAATATCTAAAATCAACAATATAATAAGTCATACTGTAGTAAAAAATATTCCATATAATTAAGCATTATTTCATTATTATTGTTATTATTAATTATATAACACAATTAAATTACATAAAGAAAGCATGACTGAATATATGTTAAAATGGATAGCATAATAACATTAATAATAATCATTAAAAACATGTAAATATAATTTATTCCATAAAAATATAAACATTACGATACAAATATAGAAATAAAAACCTTACCAGAGCACTATACATACAAGATCATTACTTTGCTTCACTAGAATCTCTATACTAATTTAGGTATTATTATATTATTTTTGGTAGGATCAGAGAAGTGCTCTACTAGCATCTCCTCCTAAAAGAGGATACTGTTGAGCTAGAAGCTCAATAGATAAAGAGGAAACAAACCAAAAAAAAATGGCTTGGCCTCGGTATTTGTAGTAACGAAAATTACTATTTATTAATTTTAATATTATTATTTAGAGCAACTTGTCTAACTTTTTAATTATTATTTTTCTATTTTTTCTCATTCAAATCAGCATTCTTTAGAATACAAATTTTCAAAAGTAATCCAATGCTTCGCGGGGTTGAACTGCATGAGTAAGCTACAATCTTAGTTGTCCATTGCGCCGAAATGGGCTAATCACATTGCTGGAACTTACGCACATAATTAGGACCAGAAGATTTGAACAGAGTTGTAAAATATCGCTTGGTAAACCAATCAATAGACAAAAGAAGGAAGCTGACCGAGAACACTCACAAACGGATGTACTTGATCTAGAATGCATCTAAGACACTTCCACACGCATGGGCCGGAGAGGCTATTGCTCACAATGACGTCGTGAGACTTGTCCCTAAACCGACGGTCCAAATCTTTTGGTTGCATGATCGGACAATTCTAAAGCTGCCACATGTCCCATCTATTAGAATTCAAATTTTTATTAATTTCTTGAGTATTTGTCGTTTGATTTTGCCCATTTTGGTTCTATTTTGCCCAATTTTTTCACCAAATTTCAAATCTAAAGATAGAAAATTGAAATAAAATTAATTATTTTATAAATTAATATTTATAATAATTTTAAAAATATTTATTTTACCTTAAATATAATTAGAAACTTCTAAAATTCTAGTCCCTTTTTGTTTGCCATAGATATAATTTTTATGATTCGAAAATATTTTTTAAAATTACTAAAAATATTATAAAATATATTTATAAACTTAAAACATACTATTTAATATATTAAGACTTAAAATAAAATTACTACTCATTATTTTCATAGTTTTAATTATTTTCAAAATAAACTAATATTTTACATTCAAAAATTATTCCAAAAACTCCCAAAAATTTTATTAAATAGAAAAACACACTAAAAACAATATTTAAACATACTTTTATACTAACATTTAAAAATATTGTTTAAAACAAAAATGCTATCAATTAGAGGATTTACCAAGAAATAAAAGCATAATTAAATGATTTTAACCTTAAGAAATGTACACTTTTATAGTCTCATCAGACTCTTCAATTAACTTATTACAAATCCCTAGTAATTAAAGCGATATGATTTCAAAATGATTTACTAGATATCCATATAATGCAAACCATTTGACTTTTCAATCACCTAACTAGACAAACTAAAAAAACAAAATTTTTTATTTAAACAGTTTATATGCTATTTAATAGAATGTATGCAAGCTAGACTTAGTGCATAAAGATAATACATAATTATGAAGTTTTATCAAAAACTAAGAATAAAATTGCTCTGTTATTTTGCTTCAAATCACTTTGTAGATAGCAGCACTTCAAAATTATTGATTAGAACTGTTAGACATGTATGCCCTAAGGAGTAAAAATGTAATGAGTTTTTGAAGACATTTTTATCAATAAAGAATTCATTTATTATTCATATACCAAATCTTATCCTCTTTACGTTCATATTTGTTGAATGTATGATAAGCAAACAATAGTCTGAGACTGTCGGTCTAAACCTTTAAGAATTGGGCATATGATGGACAGATTATGCAGAAGACACGATTCTTAAGGTGACGGTCTAAATCATAAGATCCACAATCGAGGGAATATAGTTGGGCGCTTTATTCATGTAAAGATTGTTATGTTGTCTACATCCCTATTGGGAGATGGTTTGTCTTGACCATCGGAGGTGGACTCCGTGAATAGAAACATTGGCACGTTGTCATAGGTGAGATGTGTTGGATCGGGACATAAAGTGAATTGATTTGGATTAATAATTCTGTCTTGGTAAATCGATTCACTTTAGACAATCATTTGTATTGTATCTTAATCCTGAGATGAATAGTGGGCCCGTTGTCTTGACTTGTG
>CAMOHE010000901.1:0-12907 GCA_946598075.1 Artocarpus hirsutus
ATGATCTGTGCTTACACAAATCTTACCATGCAAGTCAAAAAACATAATGTCATAAATAGGAGTCTAATAAATACTCAGGATTAAGACTGTCAAATATATGATCATCATAGTGATAAATTTGAATACTCTATTTGTAACAGATGATTATTAGAGATTCATAATTTATCTGGTCCAGTCCTATATAATCTCATTATATAAAGTACCTCGAATCCAATGTCTTCTACATTTATAGTCTGGACAATGACTATTTCATTCTAAATGAGATTGGACCATACTTGTAATGTTTAATTAAAGATCCCTAACTTTAATTAATTATTACGGACTATTTAGATTATTATCTATAAATTTTATCCGTAAGCATATAACACTTATATGCTAAATTTATAGTCACATAAATAATCATGGAATTTTCTTGATGTTTATAAATGTATTCATAACACATAACCAAAATAATTATAAATGTCACTTTATTTATTTATCATCAAAATATACAATGTCACAGCTTTTAGGGCACCAAACCCAACATATACATCTTTGTTGTACTTGGATGAATTGAGTAAGGAGTATTGTGAATTTATGTTAAAATTCGTTCCCTTAAACCATCAACGTTGGGAACACATAGACAATTCTTGAGTTATAGAGTTCCATTATTTATAATACGAAACTCTTCACATATTTCTTCATTGATTTCCTGCTTGATCCTTGTAAGACTTACATCTTCATCTTGTTTACTTTGAATCTCATCAAACAATGTGGAATAAGAGTCAATGCTAAAAGCTGTCATGATATTAGTTCCAAACCGAAGACCAAAATCTCTTTCCTTAAAGGCTGAGACATCACTTGTAATGACCTTAACATTACAATGGTCTTCCTACTCAGCACATCAGCCACCCAATTCGCCTTTATTGCATGATAAAGTATTTCACAATCATAATCCTTCACCAACTTTAACCATCTTCGTTGCCTCATATTCAAGTCGTTTTGAGTGAAGAAGTACTTTAAACTTTGATGATCAGTGAAGATCTAACATTGAACTCCATATAAGTAATGCCTCAAAATCTTTAGTGCAAAAACCACTGCCACCAACTCGAGATCATGAGTGGGCTAATTCTTCTCGTAATGTTTAATTTTCTCGATGCATAGGCAATTACTTTGTCATTCTGCATCAATACTACACCAAGGCCTATCATAGAAGTATCACTGTAAATTATGAATCCATCATTTCCTTTAGGAATAGCCAAGACCATAGCTATAGTCAACATTTTCTTCAATTCTTCAAAAATTTTCTCACATGCATCTGTCTATTCAAATTTCCTTCCTTTGCTAGTGAGATTTGTGATAGGTGCTACTATCTTGGAGAAATCTTTCACAAACTTCCGATAATAACCAACTAGTCCTAAAAAGCTCATTATCTCACTTGTATTCTTTTGTTGTTTCTAGTTAAGAACAACTTCAACTTTAACAGAATCCACCATTATTCCCTCCTTCGATGCAACATGGCCTAAGAAAGATACACTATCAAGCCAAAACTCACACTTCGAGAACTTTGCATACAACTTATGTCTCCTTAAAGTCTCCAACACAATCTTCAAATGCTTAGCGTGCTTTTCCTGACTCTTTGAATAAATAAGTACATCATCAATAAACACTATGATAAATTTATTGAGGAAATCCTAGAATACCCGATTCATCAAGTCCATAAAAGCTGTAGGTGCATTCATTAGACCGTAAAGCATAACCACAAATTCATAGTGACCATACCTCGATCTAAAGGCTGTCTTAGGGATCTCTTCTTCTTTTATCTTCAACTAATGATATCCCGACCATAAATCAAGCTTTGAAAACATCAATGCACTATTAAGTTGATCAAACAAATCATCGATTTAAGGCAACAGGTACTTGTCCTTGATCGTCACTTTGTTTAGCTCGCGATAGTTTATGCAGAGTCTCATAAAATCATCTTTCTTCTTGACAAACAAAACTGGTGCTCTCCTAGGTGAGCGACAAACAAACCATCCTTTATCAAGAAGTTCCTTTAATTGAGCATGTAACTCTTTCAATTCCACTAGAGCCCTTTTGTGTGGTGCTTTGGAAATTGGTTCAATGCCTGGAGCAAGATAGATCTCAAATTCGATCTCTTTATCCAGAGGTAAGCTTGAAAGATCATATGGAAATACCTTTGGAAATTCTTGAACCACTGTAACATCTTCCATCTTTGCCTTTTCTTCTTGACTTTTATATACGATGTTTGCCAAGTAACCCACACAACCATTTGCTAATAACTTCCTTGCTTTTACGACTGATAGAAACATGTTTGGCTTCTTTCTTGACTCGCCCAGGAACACGAATCTTTGTTCACTTTCTAGATGGAAAATCACCTTGTTTTTGGCACTTGATAGAAGCATTATACTTACTCAGGAAATCCATCCAAAGAATTAGGTCATAGTCATACATATCAATTACAATAAGATCGACAAAAAGTCCCCTTTCAAAAATCCTCAAAGGAACTATATATAAATAATATATAGACATTATCACTTCCCTAGAGGGTAGTGTCATAGTGAACTCCTATCTCATAGGTTCTAGATGTACCCCTAACTCCTTAGCAAAAGATAAGGATATAAATGAATGCATGGCACCCGTATCAAATAGAGCATGTGCATTATTAGAAAGACTTGAAATCTAACCTGTGACAACATTAGAGGATTTAGCAACCATTTGTTCTTTTGTCATTGTGTAAATGTAGGCATTGGTAGGTGGTGCTTCAGGTTTTCCTTGGCTTATTAGCAGTCCTTCTAAGGTAGCTTGCATTTGATAGAGTTAAGCTTGAGGAGCTGTCTGTTGAGCTTGAACATTAGACTAGTTGGGGTAGTTTTTGGCAAAGTGATCCTCACATTCACATATAAAACACTAGTTTCTTCCAAGACAGCATTCACTTGATTGTTTCTTTCCACATTTAGTGCACGGTTGTGTCTACCTTGGGGTCGGTTTTGAGTGTTTGCATTATTCACCAGTTGACCTACTTGAGACTGGTTTCTTCTTAACTTTGACAAGTGGAATTAAGCTCGTTGCGCCCTTAAAACAACTTGCTCTTGGTTTTTGGGTGGACTCGCCCCATCAACAATTGTTGCAATTTTTGATCTAGAACTTTGATCAACCTTTTGACCTTTTCAGCATCATCGCTAACCATTCTTGGGCAAAGACGTGCCAACTAGTCTAATTTAGCAACCACATAGTGATGGACATATCTCCTTAGTGCAGGTTCTCAAATTCATCGTAATCTTTTTGAGTGATGTTCATATGGAAGAACTTCGAGTTGAATTCGTGAACAAAATCTGCTCATGTCATCTCGTTTACATTTCTACTCTACTCAATCCCATCCGACCAAATTCTGGCTTCCATAGTAAGGCAGTACTAGGCATAAAGGTTCTTCTTATTTTTAGTGAAATCAATAAGCTTTAGGGTGGCCTCAATCATCTTTAACCATCCTTGAGCAACCAGGGGATCCTTAGAACCTTCAAAGTCTACTAGCTTGACATGCTTCCATCTGACCAATAGCGGTTCCTGATAGACAGGTCTTACTTTTGGAGCAGGAGTTGGGGCTTCCTCTCTTTGTGGGTGAGGAGGAGGTGGCATGTTTTCACCTTGTCTTTTGCCTCCTTGGCTACTGTTCTAAGCTCTTCAATCTCTCTTTTTTGTTCTTGAAGCTGTCTTTGCAGATCAGCAATCATTGTCATCAAATTTTCATCAGCAGAGTTGTCATTACTAGTAGTGGCTTGAGGATTATGAACTTAGGGATAAACTTCAAATTTTATCTTATGAGATAGGATTTCACTACTAAATTATGCACTAGAGCAGCTATCACTATACAGCTAAATCTTATGCTTATAATTAAACTTGCATCCATATTATTTAACTTAAAACATACTTACTTTGAGGACTTGAACTAACGTGTAGCGATGTGAATTGGAAATGAAAATTCGCTCTGATACCAAAGCCTATAACGCCCCTTTACGAATGTCATAGATATCCATACTTTAACCCATGTTATCATTATTTTAAGGTAAACTATTTAAAAGAAAGTATAGTTTAATAAAGTTATCCCAAGATCTATGCAGTCATTTTTTTATATACTTCGAAACTAAATATTTACATATTTTAAATATTCTACTAAAACAAAAATAATGAAACCATAATTTAAAAAAACTTAAAGCAATCATTTAAATCTGCTTGTCTAGTTCAGTAGGCCGAACTTCGAATACCAACAGTCTAAACATGACTGGCAGTCTAAACTTTAGCCATTAGCAGGCCGTCCAAGGCTCTATAAAATCAGAGTTTTAAAACACCTAGATCGATAAGCTAATATAGGGTAATCCGCAGGCCAATACTAACATTAGTGGTTCAACCAATAATGATTGATAGGTCGATCTACTGCAAACTTAAAAACTTAAAACAAGCCTTAAAACAATATAGTGCGAAAAATTAAACATACAAATGATAGAACCATTGTCCAGTAACTTCAATTCCTTTTTTGGCGTTCTTTCGTTTTCTAATCCATCGTTCCTAGCATACACGCCTGTCCTTGTCCTTGTCCTCCACCTAGTTTATAACTCTTTTACCTTTGTCTAAAACATGATATAAAACTAGTAAGCAAAAGCTTAATAAGTACACATTTCTATCTCACAACATAAAACATTTCGTAAAATCATAATGTAACATCATATTCATAAACATCATCATCATCGTAGTGCACTTGGCATAAGTTCATATATAACATATCTTTTATTAAGACTTCCATATTAAAACTTCATTCATTTTATCTTTAGGGGCCCAAGTGTTGCACCATTAAACATCATCATAGGCATGCCATCATGAGAGAAGAGGGGTAGATAATCTCAAACCAAACATGACGAGTCCAAACCTTGCAGGATGTCATAAACATAAACATAGGGTGTGCAACCCTCAATTAGGTGATACATATATACATATGTATACTTTAATTTTTAATAAACCACATCATTAAAACATACAATAAACCTTCTTGTAACATCAAAAGATTTCATGGTAAAACCTTATATAAAAGCATCACAGAAATCATCATAAAACATACTTTCAAACTTTTCATAAACTTTATCATGTTGCAGGTAAGAATGTACTTACTTGACTTGCTTACTAAACCTTAATTTTAGATGACGTTGCTGAGATCTTGATGTGCTTATCTCTTGGAGTGTTCATGTCATTCATTCATATATACATAGAATTAATATTCATCTTCACAAAATCATCCAATACTATATTACGTCATTTATACTTTCATCTCTAGAAATACTAATGCAAAAATACAATTTACCAACTTTTAAAACATTCAAGCACAACTATAGTACTAAAACTTGCCTATCTGTAAAGAATTCACAACTTAAAAATTTACAATTCACATACAATTAAAGCATGGAACTTTGTAGAGACCAAATTAACATATATACATTACCCTAATTTCTCTTTAGTCATAAAATTCTATTTGATATTTAGAATAAGTCACATATTTCACAACATGAAATCTGCCAGCAAGGGCAGAACAATGAGCAATCCTAATTAAAGTCTATGAAACAAATTATCTATGCAATAAAATAATTTAATAAAAATACTACATATAATAGACACACAAAAATATAACAAATCCAAAATTTAGCTTCAAGAAAATTCAAAACAATTTAGAACATGCATTTGAACTTAGGAGCAAAATAAATTTTAAATATATAAGGCAATGAATACCCTTCGGTTAACATTTTGAAATAAATAAAATATAATTACTTTGATGTTAAAATTTTTATGACAATCCTTAAACACAAAAATACACTACCACAAAAAGTTTCATTGTCAAATAAGTTCATTTAGCCATAGTAAAAAGTCATACAACCAAGAAGTCTAGAATTCACTAATTTGATATTGATAAAAACCAACCTTAAGCAAAGCTCAATAACTCATAAAATATTCATCAAATCACTATAAAACTTTCCAGATCATAACTTATTTTTGTAAGATTTGATACAAATCACAATTCGTTTGCCCCATGAACATAGACTACATTTTTGTAAAACTTAACCAATCAACAATAGTTTGTTCATGAGTGGCAAAGAATGAAAATTCAATTTCATTGCATAGAAAATTCCAAGTGACATGAAACTTTGAGGAGCATCATTTAGCACATATATGAACATCATACTAAAATTTCATAGCAAACAGACATCTATAGACAAAGTTATGGGAGACAGAATTAAAGAGAAAATACTATTGTAGACATTAACCTAGAATGAAATTCTTACCTCAATATGGTTCTTCTCTAATTCTTTCAATTCGCCTAAGGTGATACTTGATATTTCTTCCAAGTCTTTGCAACAAAAACAAAGAGAGAAGAAAGAGTCGAGAATGTGGAAGAAAAGGGGAGAAACTGAGAGAATTTTATGCGAGAGAAAAATATGTGTGAAAAGAGATGATCGAATAAGGGAGGATGACTTTCCTTATTTGTAGTATTTTTTTATTTTTTACAAAATGATGGAGTCATTTGTGGGAGATAGAGAGAATTTGGGAATGTCAAATATTTGCTCTACTGGCCTAATTTTAAATGTCCACAAAGGAAATCATATCATGAAAATCAATCTTTACAATAAAAGTCAAATTTTCCCTTACAAAGAATAAGGAAAGGGTAATTATAGGCTAATCAGTCAAAAATTATACTCTATTAATTTAAAATCATTATGCCACTTTTAAGAAATTTTCTATTGATTACTCGTCAGTAGCCTTTGGCCTGCCAATTACTTAGGATTGACCTACCGAAGTGGTGAGTTTGGCTTGCCTAGGAAATCCATCAGTGTGCCATTCAGGAGAAACAATTCGGCTTGTTGAACTTGGAAATTCGACCTACCAAAGTACCACATTAAAAAAAAAAAACAAAAACAAAACATTAAATATTTATCATGCATACAATGTTAACGACATGAAAACCTTGAGCACTTCAATTCCACATGTCTGTCACCTATCATAATTCACAAAATAAATGATCACTAATATTTTTTCATGAAGAAATTTCATAATGTCGTTAAATATCTAACATTAATCATTACATGAAAAATGGCTGGTGTTAGATAAATGACTTATGATTTCCTAAAGATGGATCCAGTTACAATTGTAGTGGATGAGTTAAAAATTAGGAGTTCAATTCTAGTTTTTAGTCTACACATGCTGAAAATGCCATTTTATGTGTAGTGAAGTTATGTATGTGTTTGAAATAATGGTTAAAGGAGACTTTATGATAAGTAAGGAATCTCATCGAATGTTATTAAGAATGACATAAGGACTTATATAAGAGGATGATATGTATTTTGGTGGTAAGTTTACCTTAAAACCCTAAATAAGTTACGTTTTCAGTGTTCAAGTTTACAGACTCAATTAGGGTTTCAACAAGTTGGGAACTATGTAATGTAATGCCCCCTTATAGACGTCACAATAATCGTTACTTTCATCCTTGTTATCATTATCGATAAAATAAACCATTTAAATTTAGACACAATTTGATAAACATATCCTAGGATCCATGCATGCAAATTTTTTTTTTTAAATATTCCAAATATTTCAAATCTTTTTTTTTCATGGTTTATCAATGTCAAATTAACAAAACCATAATTCAAACAAAATTTCAAAACAAACTTTAACATCTGTTTTAAACAGTTTGGTAGACTAAACTTTTGAAAAATCAAAATAAATGTAAAACAAGTCTTTTTACTTAATAGTGCGGAAATTTTAGCATTCAAAGAAATACAAACATAATTCAAAAAAATTATTCTTTCTTAGCGTTTTTCTGTTTCTGTTCCATCGTTCATAGCCCACACGCCCGTCCTCTCCCTTCACCAATTCCATGGTCCTTTTACCTTTATCTGCAACATGATTATAAACTAAGTAAGCAAAATCTTAGTAAGTACACTTTCCTATCTCACAACATAAACATTTTATGAAAATCTTTATGAAACATTGTAAACATAATCATCATTAACATAATAGTGCACTTGGCATAGCTTTATATAGAACATATCTTTCATCATCATTATCCATATTAAAAACTTCATTCATTTTATCTTTGGGGCCCAAGTGTTGCACCATAAACATCATCATCATAGGCGCGCCGTCATGAGAGGAGAGGGCTAGCTAATCCCAAACCAAACATGACAAGTCCAATGTTCGGCACATCATGAACATAAACATAAACATAGGGTGTGCAACACTTAATTAAGTGATACATATATATAGATATACTTTTAACATGCCTTATCATTGAAACATTTGTTAAACTTTCTTGTTGCAACAAGAGTTTTCATGAGAAAACCATAAGTAAAAACAAACTTTAAAAATTATCATAAAACATATTCTTAAAACTTTTTCGTAAAATTTTATCCTGTTGCTGGTGAGAATGTACTTACTTGTCTTGCTTGCTTACTAAACCTTAACTTGGGTGACGTCGCTGCGGTTCTCGATGTGCTTGCCTTTTAGAGGGTTAATGTCAAGCATTCATATTGACCATAAGTCATATGCAATACTATTAGCAATATATAACATCTCATACTATCATAAAACATCACCTTATCACGTAATAATATCAAGAAGCAAAAAATTACAATTTATGGACCTAGGGTATAATTCTAGAAAGTAGGCAGAATGACCTTTATTCGCTTAAAAATTCACAATAATTTCATCTTAACTCCAAATCAGTCAAAACCAGTGGCATTAGAAACTAGACAAAAAAAAAAGAATTTGATATATTACACGCATATTTTGACAATAAATTGCATGAAGAAAAAGTCCTCGAAATTCAATCTAAATTTCGGGTCTGTTTAAAACTATACAGCTTTTAAGGTCAACTTCAAAAAATCATAACTATTTAATGAGAACTCCGATTCAAGCGATTCAAAATCCAAACAAAAGCTTAAGATGTATAGTATTCGGGAAAAATATAAGAAAAATAAAAACAGTGCAAATACATAATCAAAAATTACTGAAATACGACGGCTGTCAGGTGTTAGTATGAAAAGTAGACTTAAAGCATCAAAAATTCAATAATTAAAAAAATAAAATTGCTTTAACCTAAAATTTTTAAGACAACCTAATAACATATATATGCAGTACCACAAAAAGTCTCATTAGCAAATAAATTTGTTTAGCTATACAAATAGGTCACATAAACAAGAAGTACCGAATTTACTGAATAGATAGCCATAAAACCTATCTTAAAGAAAATTCAAGAACTCATAAAATATTCATCAAATAACCACAAAATTTTTCAGATCATAACTTAACATACGCATGAATATCTCTGTAAAATTTCGCTCAAATAAAAGGTCGTTTGCCTCTTAAAAATGGACTATACTTTTGTGCAAAATACCAATCAGCAACAGTTTGGTCATGAGTGGCCGAGAAAGAAAATTTAATATCTCATCATAGAAAATTACAAATAAAGTGAAATTTTGAGGAATATCATATATCACATGCATAAACATCATACTAAAATTTCAGAGCAAACAGAAATTTTTAGACCAAGTTATAAAGGTCGGATTACAATGGAAACAAAATTTCAGCAATAGTCTAGAATGAGTTTCTTACCTCCAAAACGATTCTTCTTAATTCTCTTGAATTATCTAAGTAAAAACCCAATATTTTATTTAACTGTTTGCAAAAAAATAAGGGAGAGAAGGGAAGAAAATGTGGAGAAGAAGGAGAAAGTGTCTAAGAAAATTTTGAGAGAGAGAGAATTTTCTTTGGCTAGAAATTTAGAGAATGAAGACTTTGGTGGCTTAGAGGTGTATTTATAGGTTTATGAGAGAGAAGAGATTAGATAAGTATAGAAAACCCTAATCCTAATCTAATTCAATTTCCTTCTTTTCTTTTCCTTTTCTTTTTTTTTCTTCTTTTCTTTCTTTTTTTTTTCTTTTCTCACGGCAATCAGCCGTTTCTTTCTTTTATAACCTTATATTTATATATATATATATAATATAATATAGTATAAACTCATAATATAATATAATACAAAATAATTATAATATATAATTACTTATATATAACAAAAATATTTACTTCCATAACCCAAAAAAAAAAAATTAATTTTCACATTATTCTCTTGGACATTTTATATTATCCAGTTACTTAATGTCATTATAATAAAAATACTACATATGTAATTATCATAGTATCATAAATGTTATAAAAAAATAAGGAAATATGCAACAACATTCATTTCATTATCAAGAATATAACTATAGGCATATATAACCCTAGAGCATTATAAAGATTATGAATTTCGAGCAAATTGAAAGCCATAAAAAAATAAATAAATACTTTTAAGCTTATCATCACTTTTGACATGAATATCCTGAGCACATCGATCCGACAAGACCGTCACCTGCCACATTTCTTAATAAAAAGTTAATTTACTTAACATAAATAATTATGGCATTAAAGTATCACATTCTAACGTTAAATTAACATAAGTGTCCATGGAAGAAAACGACGGACGTTACAACTCTCCCCACCTTACAAGAGTTTCGTCCTCGAAACTCAAAACAATTGCAGATACCTAGCCCTCATATCATCCTCACGTTCCCACGTAGCTTCTTCTACTTGGTGATTTCACCACAAAACTTTAACCAAGGGAATTTCTTTATTCCTTAAGATTTTAGTTTTTCGATCTAAAATCTCAAATGGCTTCTCTTCATAACTGAGATATTCTCTTATCTCAATCACTTGTGGTTTGATCACATGCGTAGGGTCCGAGATATACTTTTTAAGCATCGAGACATGTAACACATCATGGATAGATGACATCTCCGATGGCAAACTCAACTGATAAGCCACCTTGTCTATTCGCTTCACAATTTCATAGGGTCCGATAAACCTCGGGCTCAGCTTGCCTTTCTTCCCAAACCTCATGACTCCCTTCATTGGTGCAACTTTTAAGAACACAAATCGCCTACAGTGAATTCCAAGGGCCTTCTCCTTTTATCGGCATAACTCTTTTGCCGACTTTGAGTAGTCTCGATTCTTTTACGTATCAACTTTACCATCTCTGACGTCTTGTTGACAAAATCTGTCTTTTCTCTATCATTGCTTTCCATCATCTTCTTTACTCTAGCTTCATGCCAACAAATAGGCGATCTACACTTTCGCCCATATAGAGCCTCATAAGGTGCCATTCTAATTGTTGCCTGATAGCTGTTGTTATAAGCAAATTCTACTAATGGTAACATCTTACACCAACTTGTCTTGTAATCTAGGGTATAGGTACGGAGTATATCCTCTAAAATCAAATTCGTTCTCTCTGTTTGGCCATCAGTCTGAGGGTGAAAGGCTGTGCTAAAGTGCAATTTAGTACCCATCGTGGTCTACACATTTTTTCAAAAATTGGAAGTAAATTACCGTCACGATCAGAGATGATAGACTTAGGAATTCCATGAAGCCTCACTATCTCCTCGACATAAAGTTCCGCTAATCGCTCCATAGAGTAGCTGATCTTAATGGGGATGAAGTGTGCCGTCTTTGTCAATCTATCAATAACAACCCAAATGGCATCATATCCATTCATAGTTCTTAGCAAACCTGTGATGAAATCCATCGCAATCTCCTCCCACTTCCACTTAGGTATCTGAATTGACTGCAAATTGCCACCAAGACTTTGGTGTTCAGCTTTAACTTGCTGACAAGTCAAACATTTCTTTACATACTTAGCAACATCACGCTTCATTCCAAACCACCAAAAGCAATCCCTTAAATCATTGTACATCTTTGTCGCACCTGAATGGATTGAATAAAGAGTATTATGGATTTTTGCTAAGATCCCTTCCTTTAAACCATCAACATTGGGAACACATAAGAAGTTCTTAAGATATAGAGTTCCATCATCAACAACTCGAAACTCCTCACATCTTCCTTCCTTGATTTCCTGCTTGATCCTTGCTAGACTTGCATCTTTATCTTGTTTGCCTCGAATCTCATCAGATAATGATGGAGCAAGAGTCAATGCTGAAAGTTGTCTTGATATAAGTTCCAAACCAAAGTCTAGAATTTCTTTCCTTAAAGGCTGGGACATCGCTTGCAATGACATCAGTGTTCTAATAGTCTTCCTACTCAGAGCATCAGCCACCCGATTCGCCTTTCCTGGATGGTACAAGATTTCACAATTATAATCTTTCACTAGTTCCAACCATCTCCGCTGCCCCATGTTTCACTCATTTTGAGTGAAAAAGTACTTTAAAATTTGATGGTCGGTGTAGTCTTACATTGAACTCCGTACAAGTAATGTCTCCAAATCTTCAATGCAAAAACTACGACCGCCAACTCGAGGTCATGAGTAGGGTAATTCTTCTCGTAATCCTTCAGTTGTCTCGAGGCATAAGCAATCACCTTATCATTTTGCATCAACACTGCACTTAGGCCCATTTTAAAAGCATCACTATAAATAACAAATCCTTCATTCACTTCCAGAATAGCCAAAACTGGAGCTATAGTCAACCTTTTCTTTAATTCTTGGAAGTTCTTTTCACACTCATCATTCCATTCAGACTTCTTCCCTTTGCGAGTTAGATTTGTGAGAGGCGATGCTATCTTGGAGAAATCCTCCACAAACTTTCGATAATAACCAGCTAATTCCAAGAAGCTTCTTATCTCGCTTGCATTCTTAGGTTGCTTCTAGTTAAGAACAGCCTCAACCTTAGCAAGATCCACCATTATTCCATCCTTTGATACAACATGCCCCAAGAAAGACACACGGTCGAGCCAAAACTCACACTTAGAGAACTTTGCATATAACTGATGTCTTTTCAAGGTCTCTAGCACAATCCTCAGGTGCTCAGCATGCTCTTCCTGACTC
>CAMOHE010000911.1:9244-24486 GCA_946598075.1 Artocarpus hirsutus
ACATGTTTGATGAGATACATATGGTTTTGATAGCAATATTCATGAGTTCATAAGGTATAATTCACATTTATAAAGTTACATTATAGCCCAAGCAGGAGATTGTTGAAATTAAATTCAATTATGGGCTAATATATTAAATGCATGTGCATTATAGGCTATCAGATAAAGTTAGCGCAATTAAAGTAATCAATTTAGGTTTTGGGCTTTTAAAGTATCATTTAGTGTGGGTCTCCTATGTGTAGAGACAAAATATAATTATTGATTTTTTGATGGACTAAATTGGTAATTAAGGGTAACTGATAGGGTTTGTAGTTATATAGAGGGGTTGTGGTCCTTAAGTCAGTACGTATATTTTCTTTTTGCCATCCATCTACAGAGAGACTATAGAGACATTCTCTAAAAGAAGACTTACATGTCAAACTTGAAAGATCCTTAATCTACATACTCAAGAATCTCAATCCTAATCCATAGATTTAAGTTAGCTTGGGTATCTTATTAATTCTCTCGATGATTTGATATGAATGATCTTGATTGATGATGGTTTTCATCACAAAATTATGTTCTAACATTTTATGGTTAAAAACTTTTGACAAAAAAAGATATGACTTAATATGAATTTAAAATACAAAAGTATAAATTTTCTAAAAAATAATAGTCTGTTTGATTTATATGTTTTTCAAAACATTTTGCTATAATTTAATCTCTTAAAAAATTTGAATTTCTTTTTGTACTTATAAATATTATAGAAGTAAATTTTTTTGTAACAAAAAATACTGTAGTTAAAAAGTTTGAACTATTAATCAAAATCATGAAACAAACAAGCTAAAAGGTATATAATTTTTAGATAAACTCAAAGTATAAGATAAAAAGTCCTTAATGTAAAATAAAAAATGAAAAAAAAGGGTGCAAAACCATTACCTTAGTTTTAATTAAATACAACATTTACTCTTAAGTTTTTTGAAATACAAAAAGTATTCCTTATATTTTTAAAACCATCCCATTTCTTAACTTTCTAGTTCATTTTTTTTAAAATGACTAAACCGTTCTTGAAATACAAACACAATCCAAGATATGTGTTGGGCTATGCTAGCTTTCAAAACCCCTCTTGAATTTACTATCAACATAAATGAAATTTGAACACCCATTTTTAAAGGATGTAAGTTTTTTTTTTTTAATTTAAAGAAGAAAGTGAAACTTAAAAAAAAAATGAAAATTTAATATTATTTAATCATGCTAGTTATATTAGATATTTCTAACAAGTTGGTTGGCTCTTCTTTGCAATATGAAATATATTTTCAAATAGAATTTCAATATCATAATTATATATCAAAAGATATTGACAAATATAGAATGGATTACAAATTAGTTTTATTTTTTTACTCTCAAAATATTTGATGTTTGATTGAACTTTCACTAGGATCCATATTCTTATTTCTAAGAGTGTATTTATCTTTTTAAATAATATATTTCATTTAGGGTATGTTTGTTTTATGCATTCTTTGAACTCAATGGATTTAAATTTAGATTCGAGTATCAAGAATTCTTTGGATACATGTTTGTTTCCCCTAAAATCCAAATCATTTGAGTATCAAAAATTCAAGTTTTTAGAGTTCTCATCTCCCTTTGAACTTTTGATACTTTGATACTTTGTTACAATAAAAACTACGAGCTCGTTTATTTCGAGAACTTTTTAGATTCTTTGGACTCAAATTTAGATTTGAGTATTAAGAATCCTTTCGATCCGTGTTTGTTTCCCCCAAAATTTGAATCTTTTGAGTATCAAGAATATAAGTTTTTAGAATTCTAACTCCCCTTTAAACTTTTGATACTCGGATATCTCTACTACAGTAAAAACTAAAATTCTATCTCCTATGTTTGAGGAAAGAAAATCATAACTTGTTCATTTGTTATCCAATTGAGATAATTCTTTTTTCATCGTGTTTTTAGTGAAGAAAAGAATAAATTAAGATCTATATTGCATATTTTTAGGATCATTAACATAGGGTCTGTTTGGTAAATAGATTCAAATTAGTGATTTGATTTGAGTTAATATAATTTGAATTATGATTTGAGTTAGTAATTTGAATTGTTATCCGAATTGGTGTTTGGATATGCATTTAGGTTTTAATCTGAGCATTGAATAAAATTAGAATTTGTGTTTGGAGAGGTAGTGAAAATAGTTTTTGATTTATTAAGAAATCTAATAAAATCTTAATATTAATGATCTTAAAAAATATACAATATGGATATTAATTTATTTCTCTTATAATTAGGAACACAATGAAAAAAGAATCATCTCAATTGGATATTAAATGAAGAAGTTATGATTTTTTTCCTCAAATATAGGAAAGAGAATTGTAGTTTTTACTGTAGCATAGATATCCGAGTATTAAAAGTTTAAGGGGATGAGAACTCTGAATACTTGAATTCTTGGTACTCAAATGATTTGGATTTTGAGGGAAACAAACACGTATCTAAAAGATTCTTGATACTTGAATCCAAATTTGTGCCCATTGAGTCCAAATAATACTCGAAACAAATATATCCTAAGATTTTATTAGATTTGTTGATAAATAAAAAACTATTTTCACTATCTCTCTAAATACGAATTTCAATTTTATTCTATACTCATATTAAAACTTAAATGCACATCTAAAAGTTAATTCGGATAACAATTTAAATCACTAACTTAAATTCTAATTCAAATCACACGAACTTGAATCAAATCACTAATTCGAGTTCATTTACCAAACAGACCCCTAAAATTCTCTCTCCTATATTTGAGGGAAAAAATCATAAATTCTTCATTTGATATCCAATTGAAATGATTCTTTTTTCATTGTATTCTTAATGAAGAGAGGAATAAATAAATATCTATATTGTATATTTTTTAAGATCATTGACATTAAGATTTTATTAGATTTATTAAAAAATAAAAAACTATCCGTACTACCTCTCTAAACATAAATTCTAATTTTATTTCATACTTAGATTAAAACTTAAATACACATCTAAACGTCAATTCGAATTACTAACTCAAATATTAATTTAAATAACACTAACTTAAATTAAATCATTAATTTAAATCTATTTACTAAAGAGACCCTTAAAGTAAAAAAAAATAGTTTTTAAATGGTTTAAAAAATATAAAAGATATTTTTTTTAATTTTAAAAAACTTAAAAATAAATATTATATTTCATTAAAAACACAATAGACACTTTTAGCATTTTCTCCACTTTATTCTATCGTGTGAAAATGTCCGAGGGATGATGTCTGAATCCAAATGGCCGCTTCAGCAAAAAAGAAGGAAACAAATTTTAAACAACGGCGAGATTTGGGCGGCTTTTCCAGTGTCGCCGGGACAATGGCAGTATTTGTACGGGGAGAATAGGTAAAGAAAAAAGGGCAAAAAGGTGGAAACGGCTAAATAGAACTCTATCGATTCGGATAAAAATGGCTTCCGAGAAACTAGAAAAAAAGCCAACACGAAGTGGCAATACTGGTAAATAGACCCAAATCCTGAGCCTTTTATTCCCTGTTTAAATAAAGTCAAGGGCATTCTCGTATATCTCTATCCCCAAAGGGGCCTGGTCCCGTGACTTGTCCTTTAACGTCTCTTGGATTTCCATCCACGTGTCACTGTCACCCTTCAAAATCTACCCAGCCCATGGGGCCCACTTGTCATGTCGGGCTTATCCTAATTACGTGCTCGTCGATCCATTTGACAGGTCCGTACAGCCGTTTGATTCATTCGACGGTTCAGATCTCTTCTACTCTCGAAGACTTGTTCGACCTTTAATGCCTCCTTCGCCGTTAAATATCTCCCCGACTATAGGTGGACTTCTCTATCTCGGGTTTTTTAGAGAGAGAAAGCAAGCTTGGGAGATCTCTTTTCTTTTTCTCCCTTTTCGCTAGCTTGCGCCTCTTTTCTTTGCTATAGTGCGCCACCGCCATGGGCCTGCTCGACCAGCTCTGGGACGACACCGTCGCTGGCCCTCGGCCGGAGAATGGTCTCGGAAAGCTGCGGAAGTACTCCTCCTTCAGTTTCCGTCCCAACTTCAGCAAGGGTATCGCCGGCTATAATTTACTCTTAAACTGTGAACTATTTTAATCAACTTCTCGATCAACGGATTCAGAACACAATTCATCACGATAATCACTCGAAATAATTTGATTAATTGTCACGATCAGGCGGTTTAGATCTAGCATTAACACTCTTGATTATACGCGATTTTACAATTTTTACAACTGAAACTTGAGAGTTTTACGATCCGATCAGCCTGTGATTAATCTAAACTGGAGTGTTTTTTTTATTTTTGATTTGGTGTTAATTTGATCAGGATCGGACGGCGGGAACGTGAGCGTGAGATCGTACGGTGAGGAACCGTCGGAGGAGGCGGTGAGAGTGACGCGGAGTATCATGATAGTAAAACCCCCGGGGTATCAGAGCGGTTCGCCTCTGGTCTCACCAGCTGGGTCAACTCCTCCAGTGTCTCCGTTCTCTGGTAAGCACGCGAAATGTCGGAAATACCCCTGCATCTTTTCTCCCACTTTGTAGCTTGACCGTCGGGGTAGAGTAGGACTAGGTACTAGTGGTATCTCGATGAGGGGTCTTTTTGTCATTACGTGGAGGTGGCTTCTTCTTAGTGGAGAATTGGGTGGAAGTAGAGTGAAATGACATTTGTGTCCTTCCTGACGTAGCACTATTAGTATTGTTATTATTATTATTGTTGCATGTTTGTCGTTTTTAAGGACGAGAGGAACGAGACATATTCTGTTTCTGGTTGCTTCTAGTTCTAGACGTTAATGGTGTGGTCTTATTTGGAAGAGGTTCCCTATTTTAATCTTTGTGGGACACACAAAATACTATTTTTCCAAGTTGGGTTTCGTGAAGAATTGAAAAATCAGATCCAACTTTTATTAGGTTGATGAAAAAAACAAAAACCAGTATTAGATTAATTGGTCTTAGTTAGGTTGATGTAGGCCACAAATTTATTGGGTCCATTAAATCTGACGTGAAAACCAACTTTTCTATTTAGTTGGTGAGAGACATAAGTGAGTAACACTAAATGCAAATGGATTTGTGGTTGTGATGACCCATTGCGTTAAGCAATCTATTTCATGTACCTTTGTTATGAATAATGGTGATAAATTTCCTGGCTAATAAGTGGGCAAAGTTTTGATAAAATTAAGATAATATATAATTGGTTATGAAAGAGTACGGTTTTGTGCTTGTATAATATTGCATTTGTAACTTGTTACTTGTATTTAATAATTTGTCGCCAATTAAAAATACAGTTTTGTATGTGGGGCAATCTTTCAGTGATATTATAATTTTGTTTCATCACTAAGAAGAGCAATACTCATTGAATGTTTTGGTAGGAGGCAGAGAATCGTTCCGGTTTCGAAGAAGGTCAACGTCGGACGCATACGAGAAGGCAAGCGAAACTGGACCCAGGAGCAGCCCTCCTCCTCCTTACGACGTGTGAGATATGATCATAATGAGAAAGAGCATGTTTTTTAATCCTTTCATGGCTGAGAGCGTATCAATGCTATATATATATATATATATATATATATATATGTAGCATATATTATAATATATGTAGCTTTGCAGTAATTTGCATGTGTGTTTTTGTAATGAGGAGGGCTTGTAAGCGGCTGTGTATGGTTGGTTGTTCATGTGTAACGAAGTGAAGCTGTGCAGGTAGTTATGCTATGTGCAAAATGATATGCATAGCGTAGTTAATGTGAGAAGATCGGGCTTTACGATCTTGTTCATGTGTTAAACCTGTTTTAGGGTTAGTTGATGTACCACTATCTGTGTGTGTATATATATATGCACACATTGTGTTTCTTTTTTTTTCAGATTTAGTCTAGCGATAATTTTATATATATTGTTACTATCAACAACCTAAATTCAAATTTTTCATTGTAAGTTCAAGGGGAAAAAAGTACATTTACACTGTACTAATTGTAGAGAGTGGAAAATGCATGTTGATCATGTGCTTGATTCATTGGCTATGGAGAGTGTTTGCCAACCAGGATGAAACCACGAATTGGTGGTGGTGGTGGGGTTGTTGTGGTTTGTAGTGGGGTGCTAAATCATGTTAAAGCAATATGATATTCTTTAGGTGGACCAATATATGTTATTTATGCTTATTGAAACGGAGGACTACATGTATATGGTGCTTGGAATCTTGAAGTTACATTGCTTGCAGTGTTGTTTCCGGCTTAAGATTTCTACGAAGGTCGTTTTTTTATTTTTTTGTCATAAAAAAAGATCGGTGATAGTTTTATATCTGTGACTAAAATTTTAAGATCATGAATCCACTGAAAGACCGTATATGAAAAATAAATGAATTTAAACATGGTTTGATTCTTAATTAAAGGGTTGGTGGTTTTACGTCTTTGACCAATATCTTAAGATCATGAATTCATTGAGAGATCGCATATGCAAGATAAATAAATTTAAACATGGTTTGATTTTGACCTAGTAAGGCCGGCTTATGATTTTACGGAGGTCTTTTATTTTTTGGTAATGGAAAAAGGTCGGTGGTGTTTCACATCTTTGACCAATATCTCAAGAATGAATGTACTGAAAGATTACATATGAAACATAAAGGAATTTAAACATGGTTTGATTCTTAATTAGATGAATCTATTGAGAGATCACATATGACTTAGTAAGTGCGGCTGATGATTTCTACGAAGGTCTTTTATTCTTTTAATTAATAAAAAAGATTGGTGGTGGTCGTACACCTTTGACCAATACCTTAAGATTATGAATGTACTGAGTGATTGCATATGAAAAATACCTTAAGATCATGAATGTAAAAAGAGATTGCATATGAAAGATAAATGAATTTATCAGGGGTTTGATTCTTAATTACGTATCTTTGGTAGGTTTATAAAAATAGAAACAAAGAAGATCACCAAAAGTAAACGTAATAATGGAGGTTATGGTGTTTGAAACAAGGAAGATAATGTGGAATCTTTAATCTTGTATTTTAATGCTTAACAAAACAGACAGGTCGAATCACCTTGTCATTCCAACACAAAAAACATAACAGCATGAGCCATGGATATGAAGATAGGCCATAGTCAACAAAGCCTAGTAAATTTTCCTTTCTAGTTCAATCTTAATTCAATTGGTCTTGTAAATTAATATGCACTTCTTTTTCCTTTTTTGCCCCTTTAAAGAATTAAATATGGTGTTGAGCAATTAGGCCTTATCTGGTGCACTGGACTATGTGTGGGATATGGAAAGAATCATTTTTGCTAACAGGGTAGGATTAATTAATTATCTTATTTAGTGCTTGGTGCTTAAGATGGAAAATAGTAACCATTCCCAATGACCTGAATGGTCTCCTTTTTGTTGGGATGGGTAATTCACTCAAATACATGGGACAACTTATCCTCTGAAAAGCCAAAAAATATTCCATTTTCTCTGGACTCGTTTCTCTCTCCAGAATACAAGGTCATCTTACTACTTTTTTTTTTTTCTATTAAAAAATAAGAAGAGTGCTAATTACTGGCTGTATTTCATACTTCTAGTTGGATACTATTTTTATGGTTTGACATGTGTAATTTTAGTTTTTGCAAATCAAAATACTTTGTAACAAAGTATTATTTCCAAACATATTTAAGTTACTACCCTTCCTCTTCATCCCACTTCCGATTTTCGTTTTTTAATCCCTGCTTTTATGAATTATGCGCAATGGAATTTTTTTTTTTTAAGGAAAGTAAAGTTTCCCAACAAAGCAGGTTACAAATGTGACTAACCTTATATTAATACAGATCAAGACCATCAGTGCAATCAAATCACACACAAAACCAAAGGGTGAAATGTATGTTAGAGGCTTAACTGAATGAGAATGTCCGATTAAACGAGACAGCTTGGGTCACAAACAAAAAGCACACATTACTCTTGTTAAAAAGCCCTCTCGTTGATGGATAAAATATCAAACCATAGGGCACAATAATGTAACGCAAAGGCCACAACCACAAAGAAGCCAAACACCACCAGGACCAAGCTCTAAACGAGAAAGGACACACAAAAACCAACTAATAGATTGGAAAACCACTTCTGTTATTTCAATAAAAAACACAAAGCAAAACAAACACAAACATTGAGGCGGCAAAAATATCATGACATTATTGAAAAAACTAAAACCACAGACAAACTACAGACAAGTAGAACGATAATGCCGGTAGCGCAGGCTAACAACGGAGAGTCGAAACACCGCCTTCCACAAACCCAAACTAGCATAGCCGAAAACAGCTGCAAGGAAATCGGAGCTCCACCATGGAGGTTTTCTTTGTCATGGTCGCAGATCATGTTTCTCGCGGATCGTCAAAATCGTTTCATGCTGGAAGCTTCAGCATCTTCTCCTTAAATGATCGTCGCACGAAGAGAGAAAGAGAGGTAGCAGGGAAAAAACATAGAGAAAGCTTCAGTATTCTCGCAATCGTCTGTTGTTGATTTTCAACTCCGGCCGCATCGTCGTAGAAACTTTTGGCTGCTATCACACAGTAGGTTACCACCATTAGAGTAGGTATTTATTGGGATTGATATCCTAAAAGCATAGGTATTGTATATGTTGTTGATTAAATAAATAAAATGATATTGATAATTATTTTGGTTATTTATGTGTATTATAAATACTTTAATAAATATCAAGAAAATCCCATGATTATTAATATGACTGTAAATTTAGCATATAAGTGTTATATGCTTAAGAATAAAATTTATAGATAATAATCTAAATAGCTTATTATAATTAATTAAAGTTTGGAATCTTTAATTAATTATTACAAGTACGGTTTAATCTCATTGAGAATGAAATTTTTTTATCTTGGCTATTAATATAGAGACATTGGATTGGAAGTACTTTATATAATAAGATTATATAGGACTGGACCAAATAAATTATAAATCTCTAATAATCTTCTGTTACAAATAGAGTATTCAAATTTATCACTATGATAATCATATGTATGACAGTCTCAATCATGAGTATTTATTAGACTCCTGTTTATGAAATTGTGTAGTTTGACTTGCATGGTTAGTATTATCTAAAGGCAGATTATAACTTTGTATCGTGGAAATTATATAATGGAATAAATAGCAAGGGATATTATTATACAAATATGGAATCATTTCTTCCTATTGGAAGTTAGACAAATAGTTTTCTTGAGTGATGATTCAAAACTTGAACAATAGAGCGTTCGTTTATAATAAAATTATGAATTAATTGTTTATTAGGGAATTAGTAGAACTTAAATATAAAGATATAATAAAAAAGGTGAAAGGAATTTGAACCTAGCTCTTATAATGAACTATTTATGGAGGACTAACTTATATATAATGATTATATCAATGAACTACTTGTTATTTTTCTTTGAGTAATTATTATTATAATTTTAAAAGTGCAGTTTTCACTTTTTTTGTGAAGTAACACTGAAACTAATAAATTTGACACATTGATTAAAGAGTTTAATTAATTGTTGAATATATTAGAGCTTGAATAACAGGTATATAGGTCCTCAATGCCACCTCTATAACATTGTATTGGATTAATGCATAGAATGAAATATGCATATTTAATTTAGAAGTATTAAATTCTTAATTAATTATTTCACACTAAAAATATTAATGTGATATAGAAAAATGTTCTCTGTAATATATAATATAATGTGATGAATGTTATCACATTTAACTAAACATTAGATAATTGATAAATTGATTATATTGAATTAATAAGATTAATTAATTAATTTTTGAATTAATTAATTAATTATATTTAAATAATATGATTATTTAAATATATTTTAATTTTGTGAGTGACATGTGTATGGTAGGACCACACCATGTCTATGCCGATATGGACATAAAATTAAATAATTAATCAATTTTTTATAATTTAATTTTAAATAAATATGATTTATTTTAAAATTGAATTTAAATAAAATTATTTATTTAAATTAATTGAATATATATGTTATATATATCTACAAGTACAAAAGTTGTACGAGTGTGCGTTTTACGTATGAACAAAAATTTCTCTGATATTTTCAAAATTTCCACCGAAATTTCCAGAATTTGAAGATCCCAAAATATCTTTTGGGTGTAAACAATTTTTTCCAATATTTATCCAAATTTTTAAAAAATTTGGAGAGGTGTTTTAACTTAATCCTAGAGAATCTTTTGAGACTTTAGAAATTCTAAAATTTCAGAGGAAATTTTAAAAATATTGCGAAGTTTTTGTCCAAACGCTAAAATTCAAGGAAAATTTTGGTTAATACTACAATAAATCAGTAAAAATATTGATTTATTAGGGGTTGTAGGGTATTGTTTTTTACACAATCTTAGTTTATATCAAAATTTCAATATAAAACAAATATTCATGGTTTTTGTAATTATTTCAATATTTCCACTGATATCAATATTTTCTTCGAAATTTTTCTAAATTTAAAGTCCTGATATTTTTACCAATATTGATATTTTCATCCTTCATCCGAACGTAGCACCGCCTTCTCAGGCAAACAATTGAGAGAATTTACAATTTTCAATTTATGGAAATACAATAGGAAGTGATCAACAAACCTATATGTGGCATGTTCTTAACCATGTTTAACATTATTCAAATAATATATCATGATACCAATATTGTTTGAATCAAAATGGGATCTCCATCATATTTGAGCCTTATAGAACTTTCTTTTGGTATTAAGAAATGTAAAATATATGATTTTTTTACGTAAAACTTGTTTATTTATGTATCTTTTTAATGTCATGCTATTAGAAAGTATTAAAATCATGTTCTAATGTAAATTTCAATAATTTTCATAAATTTTTATGATATTTCTATCAATATCGATATTTTCTCTTATATTTTTGTAAAATTGAAGTATCGATGTTTCCATCGATACTGATATTTGCTTCCATGGTTTTATGTGATAGGAAGATATAGTGGGTTTACCCACTTCTTCTTCACGCACATCAAAGAGATTTTATCTCCTGAAGTGAGCATGAATGATATCTCACTATTATATAAAAAAATTAAAAATTAATTAATTATAATTAATTGCTTAATTATAAAAAATATAGCAAGTATAGTTTTGTATACGTGATATTTCTGAGTCTCTAAGGGAGAAAAAATAAAAGTTCTTTTTCTAAAAAAAAGTTATGCTATCTCATGATGTGTTGACTACATAATAGAGATAGAAAAGTGTGAGATAATTCATCTTTTCAATTTGACGCCCTTGTCGTTCTATTGATGCAAAATGTTGACCTAAAAAATTGTGGTGTTAAAAAGAAAAGTTAAGAAATACTGATAGGTCTTAAAAAAATTTGAAACAAATTTTTCAGGCTTTTAATATTTAATTAAAATAATATAATTATTTTCAATAAATGAAAATTTTTAAAAAAATTTATTTGCCAATTGATCCATTTTTTGCTATGTTTCATTTGCAAATTCCAATAGTATTGATGGAGAGGCACTAGTAGCGACCGGAGGACGATGATCGCTGTCGATTTTGGGAGGGAGAGGGGGAGTGATGATAGAGAAAGGATGCTTTAGCTTGGGTAAGAGAGAGACACATGTTAATGAGAGAGCAGAGTGCATTTCGGAAGAAAGATAGAGAAAAAAAAAAAAAAGAGTAGCATAAATATTTTTATGTTTGTAGCATAACTTTTTTGAAACTTTAATTTGTGTGGAATATAAAATAGACAATTTAAAAGCATGACCCACCACGAAATTTTTTCAAAAATAATTATGTCTTCTACCAGTAAATACTTAAATATTAGCTTTTATTCGATCATATACTCTTAAGCTAATAATGTAAGATAACCCAATCTATCTTTTGTCATACTCATAATCTTAATTTGGCCTTGCATACTAAATGCAACCTTAGTACCAAACATCCCCCGTGACAAGATCCAAGGGCGTGGATCTTCAGCCACTTTTTCCCCCTTTTTGCTACAAAATTCAGTACAGGAAAATTTGTGTATAGTACACACACTCTCTCTCTCTCTCTCTCTCTCTATATATATATATATATATATATGATCTATGATAAGTTATAAAAGAAATAAAACAGATTTGTAAGAAGGTGGAAGTCTGCCGATACATTACATCCAGCCTAATAATACGAATATAACAAGTATAAACAAATCTAGAGGAAGATACGAGTTTGCATTTAGATAATCATAAACTACAAAATCTATAATAAAGAAAAAAAATAGATATTTCCTGGTGAATTTAATATCAACATGAACAGTACTTTAAAAATATGAATGAGTCCCCTAAAAAAAAGGTGGAGTCAACTCCATATATTTGCCTTCTTATTTTTCCTTTTTCTATTGTCATTTTTAATTTCCTTTCATTCTTTTATACGCGCAATTTCATAACTTTCTATGTTGAAATCTTTCTTTTTGCTGCATATATAGTTGTTCTTTCATTATCATAGGAGTGTTAGCACTTGTGGCACTTCTAAGTTAAAATTCATTTTTAGAAGATTCAAGAGTAAACGCGCATGACTTGTATTTTATCCATTTACATGTTTTATTTTTTGCATGTGTATTTACAATATTTTGGCATTTATATTTACAGTACTTTTTAACGAATATATTTAAAAGATCTTGCTCCCGTTTGATTCGTTGATTAGAATTGTGTTAATTTGAACTTTTCTGGTTTGAACAAAAAAATCTAGATTGAGTAGTTTAGACAGTATCTGAACTAGCATTTGAATGCGCAGTTAAAATGTTAACTTGAACAGAATATCCTATTTGAATTTGTGTTTAGTTGAGCATTGAAAACTTTAATCTGAAGCATAAAAAATTATTTAATTAAAAATAAACATGAAATATATAAAAAAAAGTTATTTAATTAAAAATAATATGAAATAATAGTGTTAAATTATAAATACAAATATTTGAGAATAAAATAACTCTTTAATATTGGTTCGAAATGTTGAAATAGAAAAGGGTTTGAATTTTAAGTTGGACATTTTATCCTAGTTTAAACTGTAAGTTTAGTTCAAATTAAATGTTTTAGTAGACACCAATTTAAACTCTAATGACTATTTAAGCTAAACGGAACTGGACTGAATCAATGAAATAAACATGGCCAAAATTCAAACAATCAACTTTTCTTTCGTAAGTATGCTAAATTAAGTGAGGATAGAAAACAGAGGCCCGTGATACAAGTAATAAGGGCGCAGCAAGCTGAGTTTTGAAATTTGGTGAAACGTAATTATAATTCAGTTTTGAGGTTTTAGGATAGTAAATAACTTATCTACTATGAATACAATTATTAATAAATAGCATTTTTTAAATTGAATTGAAGCCACAAAAAGTAAACAAAAATGAATTTATTTAACTAAAAAATAGTAATATATATATGTTCTGTGGAAGTAAATTCGGTATATTTTGAATTCATCAAATTTGATATTGATTATCAAATTTGTTCATAGAGTAAATTATGTGAGTCTCGAATTTACTGAGTTTAGGTCATAGGGTAATCTGAATAGACACTAAAGTTATTAATTTTGGTCACGAGCAAAATCTATGAAATCCTGGATTTATTTCTATTACTTACTCCAAAAAAAGTGTTTGGCAAAATTAAATCTAACCAAAACTTTTTGATTACTAGACTATAAAGTTTTCACATGTTACAGTGATAAGAAAAATGTGCTATAGTATAAAGCTTTCACATGCTATCGTTTTCAATTCAAAAATTTTAATTTTAGCCGCATTTTCCAAACACCCTAATAATCTCTTTAATTTTTTATTCCCCTCTAAGAAAGCTATTTAACTCCACTTTTTAAACTTTTATGAAACATTAATAGGCCATTTGGCATATAGGTTAAAAATCATTTAAGGCAGTTCAAACTGGCATCTAATAGAATAATAGCTGAGGTCAGTTGAAACCATAGAGATGGCTTTAAAACAGCCAAACCCCCCAAAACCTAAACTTCGCCCTCTCTTCCTTCAAGTTCATATGGTTTAAATCATTTTTTATAAAAACTATTCTTATTCTCGTTTTTCTTTCATAAACCATAATTTTTCAAACACCAATTCTCGTTTTAAACTTGACGTGATGTTTTATTCTTGTTTTAAACCTATATGTTTTAAACGCCAGTTCAAAATTATAATTTAAACTATACAATTTATACCTCGCAGTATTATTTCCTAAAGATCTAAACCACACCATTCTGAATCTACGTGCCAAATGAACCATAAGTCTTTTATAATTTTCCTCTTGTTTTCTTTCTTCAAATTCTCTCTCTAAAAGGTAATTGTATACCAAACGAAGAGAATAGACATGCCAGTGATAATCCAAACGAGCACATAATACAGTAAGACTTAATGACTATTAATTTTGGGAAACGGTTTTTACAAAATATAGCAGAAACATTGAAATAGTATGGATCGTGTATAATAAAAATTTTCTCAAAACTTTTATAAACACTATAGATTATATTAATCTTTGCACATAAATAAATATATAAACATTTTTCTTACTAAAATTTAATCAGAGACAATACGAAGGAATAGCAAAGGACATTCCTTTTAGGATATGATCACTATCTGTCTCGCCTAGTTTTCGGCACTGGATGAATGAATAGGTGGGCATTGAAGAAATATGGTTTCAAAAAGGATCGCCTAATTAATTTAAGTCACAGAATGGAAGAACTCTTCTTCTCTTGCTTTCTTTCCTTTGACACACCTATGTGAAGATATTTCTATAGAATACTCTCAGTCTCTCAAAGGCTCACAAGTGTATTCTTAATGAATAGAGCAAGCCTCTATTTATAGAGAATATGAGAGCTAATTAATTTTAAAAAGTCTTCTTATTTTGATTTAATACCAAATATTTAATTAAAATAAAAGACACAAATTTTTCATTCCTATATTTGTCATAGGTGTCATACATGGAGAGATTCTCTCTGTGTGTGTGGCACCATTCCCCATACAATCTAAGTGAAAATACTATTAGTTGCCTAATCTCATCTGTTTCTATATTTAACTTCCTGTATTTAAATTAAATCACATTTATTCAAAATTAGAAATACTAAACAAGAAAACTTTGTAAACAAGCTTTAATGTACACAAGGGACTTTTCCTTGATGGCATAGGCGCCATGCACAGTGAGACCCACTCACTGTGTGTCTTCCAAAATTAATCATTTTATTTTATTTATTAAATAATATAATTATTTAATAAATATAAATT
>CAMOHE010000916.1:0-10784 GCA_946598075.1 Artocarpus hirsutus
ATGCTAGCTGGAGGAGCTATATCCTGGAGAAGTGGAAAGCAAACGTTGGTTGCTACTTCCATAATGGAGGTAGAGTTTGTTTCATGTTTTGAGGCTCACATGGTGTATGGTTGAAGAGTTTCATGTCAGGCCTTAGAATTATAGATTCTATGTCTAGGTCATTAAGAATATATTATGACAATTCAGCTGCTGTCTTTATGGCTAAGAATAATAAGAGTGGCAGTCAAAGTAAACATATCGACATTAAGTACTTAGCCATAAGGGAACGCATTAAGGAAAATATAGTGGTCATAGAGCATATAAGCAATGAATTAATAATCGCAAATCCTTTCAAAAAAGAAATGCCACCGAAGTCATTTAAGGATCATGTAGTTCAGATGAGACTTGGTTCCATAATGTAATTTGTTTGTACATACAATTTACAGTCTTAATGAAACTCTTATTCAGTTGTGATGTTTTCTCATATTTGATTTGCGCATAAAGTTATTGGTGGAAATTCACATTTAGTAGGACCAAGAATAAACATTGGTTTTATTCATAAAGTTAAGTTACCATATAAGGAATAAAGTTTGGAAAACAATACATGGTAATATATGGAAGATAATACTCACAATTAAAGGAACTATCGCCATGATTCATGTATTTGTTTTCAAAAACTTTGGGTTTAATAAATATAAGGATAAATATGGAGACCAAGTGGGAGAATGTAACCGTTTTTGATTTAATTGCAACGGTTTTAAAAATTGAAACCAATTTAATTGTGTAACGGTTATTCATAAATGGCCTCATATTTATTCTCATTAAACCAATTTTGGTAACTGAAATTTTCTGTTGTTATATATATGGTTTCCTTGATGGGAGGAGGGATATATATCTATATAGAAACAAAAAAAAAATTACGTTCATTTTTTTTTCTTTGAACAAAACTTGGTCCCTAGGTCCAGAAAACTCTTTAGAAACCAACACTATCAATTGAGTTTTTGAGAAGGCTTGGAAGCATCAAGGAAGGCAGCCATAATTACAGCAGATACTGTTGAATTATACAGTGAAGGCAATAGCTGGAGGTACAAAATTTTATACGCTTCCGTTTATGTTTTGATATGTATCTAGTTTTGGCATGTCAAAATCATTATTTTATAGCTTTCATCATGCTGATACAAGATTTAGATTTTCTACCGTATTGGCTAGAACTTTTGAGCATTACTATAAGTCATTGATAGTGTTAAACACCATTTTAACAGGTGAATCTCGCAATATCAGCCCCACAGATAGAGTCCACATTTTATTAGTGATGGTATTTAATACTAATGGTGCCCTTAAGCATTTTTTACAACTTTTGCTACGTGTGGACCTGCACTACAAAAAGAAAGCTCCAAAGGGAGTTTGATTCTTAAGTTTGACATAAGTCCTAGAGTTGTAGGAGCACAAATGGATGGTAAGTGGTGAAGAGCATCAATGGAGGCGCATAAATGCTTGTGGCGGTACGGGATTCTGGTGGAAAGTCCGCCGGAGTGAATGAATAGATAATGACGAGTACAGAGGACGTAGAGAGAGAGAGAGAGAGAGGAAGAGAGAGAGAGAGAGAGAGAATGTGCTCAGAGAAACCATGCAGGGTTGGCTTCTCAAGGGATGGCCCTCTTTACCTCTTAAGTAGGGGTATTTACAGAGAGGGTTGTGGCTTGAAAGCCAAAAATGTTGTAACGCTTTCAACCTTTCAATGAGAGCTGTAGTTACAAAGTAGGGAAGGGAAGGAGAGAGAACTCCTTCTTCTCACCTCTATCTGTTGGAACCCAGATAACATTTCTCAGGGAGCATGGATCTGACATGGCTAAGGGTCGACTGGGGTCGACCTGGACGGGTCGCGAGGTGGCTACAAGGTTTCAGATCCCGCCTTAGTGCTCTTTGGCTTCGCCAAGTGATTTGCCCACCGGGTGTCGCGTGGCTTTTGAATCCCACCTCTTGGGTGTTGTGTGAGTTCAACACCTCGTATACAGTTTATCAAGCAGCCTAAAGTTATATAAATATTTTTTTAATGTTTTGAAACTTTAGTTAGAGATTACAATTATTGGATCAGGTTGTTAATAATGTTGATTTTAATATAGGAGCAACGTTAGTATTATTATTATTATTATTATTTTCGTTGCCTACATGCTTCATAATACAAAGAAATATAAAATAAAATAAAACAAGTTTATCTGGTATCAGGAAATCAGAGCAATCTTCATATTAACATGACTGCAGTAAACCAATTAAGATGATATATCTTCATTCTGTCTAGGACCTTTTTTTCGATATTTTTTTCCTTGTCCAATTATTTTTTATTTTTTATTTTTTATTTTTCTAATTCGGAGCTTCTCAATAGATAGACAAAGTGGAAAGAAATGTTTATGGTGGGGGCAAGAGGGCTCTCAATTTCATGGCGAGATTCACCAAAGTATTGGGAATGGACTTCTCTACCTCAGTCAAGGCAAGTTGTTTTCTCACCTTTTCTACTATTTTTGTGTACTAGTTACAGGCTATTTCCTTAAAAAGAGTAATATTGATATTCAAAAAGGGGACTTCAATTATATATTTTGATCACTTTCGTGGATGCTATGGTTTTTAAAAGTTGTCTTCTAGCTAACATTATGCATAACTCAACTCATGGATTATAGGTTCCCTGAAGTGGCTCAACTCAACTATGCATGGTGGCTTCAAGTCATTGCAAATGTAGACACTAGGATTTTGACCCCGACAAACGACTTACGTGGCTTGCCTCATCTTCGAGCCTGCAGGAAACTGGCACGGGAACGGGCACGGGTTGCATACAAACCAGTTCGCCTGCATGTCGATTTTGAAGGAAGAGAGAGTGGGGGAGGGCGCAATGTGGTCCTAGAGTCTCGGAGAAACCTGGATCCTATGCATCCAGACAAAGGAGAAGGGCGGAAGGAGATTGAGACGGATGAGTTCTTCAATGAAAATGGAGAGGATGGTTCAGTTTTGTGTAGGCTAAAGGAGTTTAAAGGCCACAAGTCTGGCCTCATTGTTTAAGGAATTGAGCTTAGGCCTAAAGTTGGTAGCTAAAAAATAATATAAAAAAATAAATGTTTAATAGGTGAGGATAACGGTTCCTATAATATTTACCCATCAATCCTTGTTTTAACCTTGTAATATAGATCAGACATTTGTAATGAATTAGATAATTAAGGCATATAAAATGACAAGACATTGTTTTTAATTAAATTATGCATTTGTTTATATAATTTGATCCATAACCACAATAAACATAACCATTAAAAAATCATCTCTATATATATATAATTTGTTTGTACTAGAGAGTAGCTTTTTGCTAGCCAAGCATTCTGTTTTCATGTTTTGAACAACGATTTACATGAAATTCAGTTTGTTCTTCATAGCCTTTTATACAAGTTTCGGAAATACAGCCGGAGATACTCAAGGCATTGTCAATTGTGCTTAATTGTTTCCTTGAGACTGGTGTTGTTCATGGAGTTCTTTTCTTTTGCCCAAAAAAAAAAAAAAGCCAATTTACCTTTGGTATTGTGAAACGTTCCTTTCTTCCCCCACCCTTGAAACTTGATATGGATTATTTAGGTGATGTTTATTTCACATATTCAGTCAAATCTTTAGATTCAAATCTTTATAATTCTTTGGATACGTATTTGTTTTTCTAGAAATTCAAATCAAATGAATCTTTTGAATCTAAGTTTTTGAAGTTTTACCCCCTTTTGAAATCTTTGGGCTCGGATATATTTGATACAGTAAAAGCTGAAATTCAACTTTTCGAGTTAATATATGATTGAGACGATTCTTTTTTCATTGTATTCCTAATGAAGAGAAGAATAAAGCAAGATCTCTATTGTATATTTTTTAGGATCATGAACATAGATTTTGTTAAATTTGTTAATAAATTAAAAACTTTTTCCCACTATTGATCTAAATACGAATTTCAATTTTATTTTTTATTCAGATTAGCATTTTAAATGTACATCCAAACGTTAATTCAAAAAACAATTCAAATTACACAGTTCAAATCAAAATAATTCAAATTAACACAATTTGTGAGAGAGATACTAACATAATTCTTATGCCAAATTAAATCATAATGTTCGTATTTCAGCTGCCGTTTTCAACATACTATTTTCTTAACAATGTGCTCTAGTTTCAAAATATGCTCTCCTTATTTAATATTAGATCTCGTTGCTAATACATTGTCGTTTGTCGTTTCTCAATTATATATTTTCTGAAATCTGTTTTTTAAATGTATAATATACGGTGATGCCGTTTAAAGTTGTTGTCGCCCTTTTAATCTCCTTTTTAAATATAAAAATCATTCCTAAGTTGCAGCTTTGGTAACAATATACCTCATAATTTTAAAACATGATATACGTTTCCTCTTAATTTATCTAATATTGATAAAAAAAAAATACTTCTCTATGAAAATTGTCATAATAATATGTTATACATAATATAAGAATATTTTGATAATTCTATTGCGTATAAAGGTAATATGAATTTAAAATATAATATAATTTAACAAAATTTTATTATTAAGGAAAATAAACAAAAAAAACCTTAAAAATTTTACCAGTTACCAGATCTAGTATCACTTTCGTATGAATACCCAGAGAAAAAACTTATAGAGTAATTATTTACTAACTTGTTCAATGGCCCTCGTTATTTGTATGGCATGCTTCATGTGTTAATTTTGTTAAAAATTTAAATATAAGAATTTTTTTGTTAATATTTTAATAGTTTAAGTTAGAAAATGTTGAAAAGCAGGAAGCAATTTATTACAAGAACAGTGGTGGAGTGGGAATTTTTCAAAGATTGTGTATGTTCGCTTTTCTACTCCTATGGGTCACGCTGTCGTTTTTACTTTAAATTATAATGTTGTCGTTTTAACAAAGTTTATGTCGTATGAACATTGTCGTTTGAAAACAGATATATTACCAATTGGAATTTTTTTCGCTGCGAGTCCTTAAAAAACAAGTAAATTACCATTTGAAATTTTTTGCTGTGAGTACTTAAACTTTGTAATATTTAGTATTTGAGTCTCTATTTTGCACTTGAGTCTCCATTTAAAAAATTTAGACATTTAGATCCCATACTCTTAATTTATTGGTCCCTTAATTGATCTTATTTTATGAAATTGGACATTGGTCCCCAAAGTTTCAATATTGTTAAAATAAAGGGTCATTTATGCCCAAATCTCCCTTGTTCTTCTTTTTTTTTCTTTGGGGAACTTTTTCTTTGGTTATTGTTCTATTTCAAAAATAATTAAAATCATAATAAAACCAATAAAGGTAGATATAAGGAGAATTGACAAAAGCTAATACTTAAGAGTAAATTTAAGCAGAATCATGCAAGACAAAATTTTAAACGAATAAAAGAATTATCATTTGTACACTACATCACACGTTATAAATTCAAACAATAATTGCATAACCGTCCCCTAATTAATGAAAAATACAAAAAAAAAATCAAGATACAATCTTTTTGGTATAGTTTATTTGATCAAATTACAAGACTCTTGCATAATTATAACGCTCATTTGCTTTTAGATTCTGTGTTGCTTGACTTGAAAGAAAAATTAAACTAAAAAAATATTATGACTCCTTAGAAGTTTTTTGCTAGTGTGTGGTCGTTACAGTTTAGTGTCTTTTTGGTTGTTGTTTTTATTATTTATTACTAGTTGAGTGTCAAGTGTTACGCATGTAAGGATTAATTTTATATATTATATACGCTTGTTAAAATTTTAAATATTGATTTTTATGTTTTAGCATACCATTTCATATATTTAAGAAAATATTTAAATAGGTTATATTTAAGGAAAATTATAACCACAAGAACGAATTAGAAAAATGATATTTGTGAAAAAATAGTTATTGAAAGAGTTGAGTGAAAAAATGCTTAAGAAGAGACATTTGAAAAAAATAATATTTTAGCATATACTAATTAGGAAAAAAGTTATACGGATCCTTTTGATATAATAAAGATTACACAGGAATTAAGAACATATAAGTAAATATTTATTAAAAGCAAATGGGAGAACGAAAATGTATTTCAAAGAAGCTCAAGCTAAAAAAACGTAAAATATATAAGAGTTTTAAGGCAGAAAACCAAATAGGAAGAAAAGGAAAAATTACTAAATCTTGATGATTTCCGTACAGTTTTTAAAATGTAAAAGCCTATTAAGAGAATCTGAGTTTTCTAATTTTGCTGTTCCCACAGAAAATTGTGTATTTCTATTTGTGTATTGAGCTAAGAAAACGGTTGCAAAACCAATCTTTCCCTAAAGCTTTTTTACTCTATGCCATGTTGAACGATCTATAGAATTACTCATTGTTATAGAAAATTAATTCTCTCAACAATTGGTTTACTTTTTTATTAACTGAGATAAGCTATTTATAAAGAGTAAAAGTAAAAGACGTATCCTACTTAGAGTCGGATAAGTATACAAAATCCTACTAGGTGAAAAAATTTTTAATCAAATAATTAAAAAAAAAAAAAAAGACAACAACAACGTATGAGAAAATATATAATAGCTATCCCGAATATTTGATTTGTGTAATCAATTTTTCTTATCATAAAAAAGGGAGAAAGAGTGAAATAGACCAAACTTATAATAAAATAAAAATTAATAGTCTAAGTTTAATGCAAAGATAATAAATAAGCCAAAAAACATAAATGAATATTTATTAACTAGTTAAGAAACAAAAATAACTCTAATATTATTATTAACATTTTATGCTTTTTTCTTCCTTGCTTTCTCTCTTCCCTCCATGTTTCTCTCTCTTCCCTTCTCTCTGCGTTCCCTCCTTGTTTCTCTCTCATCCACTTTGTTTCCAAATCGCTGAACCATCACGCGAGGCTGAAATCAAGTGAAGACCACAGGAGCTACGCCGTTGGAGTCGAGAGGCCAAAATCGTAGGAGTTGTGCCATTGGAGTCGCAAGGCCGAAATCGCAGGAGCTACGCCACTGGAGTCGCTGGGCCAAATCGCAAGAACTTCGCCGCCAAAGTTGTGAGGAGGGAGACACCATCGTCGCGGAGGGAGGCACCGACTGGACTCACGTGGGGACATCAGCATCACCGGAGTTGCTGCCAAGGTTGGAGAGAAAAGAAGAGGAGAGAGGAGGTCACGCGACCGAAATCGCAGAAGCTGCACTGACAGAGTAGCAAAAGAGGAAGACGCCATCATTGCTGAGGGAGGAGCCGGCCAAAGTCACACGGAGACAACAACGTCACCGAAGTTGCTGCTGGGACTAGGGAGGAAAGAGGAGAGAGAAAGTATCTAGAGTTTTTTCAGAGAAGAAAAATTAGAAATTTCAGTGTTTAAAAAGAGGATGAAATTACAAAGATGTTATATACTTTAATATTTTTAAAGTTGTGCTATTTATTTACATTAAGATTTAAAAATGTGTTATTTAGTATAATTTCCCTATTGGGATAAGCTCTAAAACAAATTCTGGACGATAACAGAAGTGGAAAAAGAAGAGTCCTAAACGGAGCCAAACTACACATTTCCTACAACAATAGTTCAACACCACATATACCACTATTTGTTACATTATATAGTCCTAAATAATGAAAAACACGTAAAATAAAATTCCACCCACAGGATAAAAATCTTTATTAAATCGATTCTGATCATAGATAGGGCGTGGGAGTTGACATCGGTCAAAACTCATCGTAATTTTGGTGACTTTAACTAAAATAAAACCTTAATCTATCTAGGTTGTAATATAGGGTTTTTATCATTTTAATACCAAGTGTTTTTTTTTTTTTTTTTTTGAAGTACAGTGTGTTTTTAATATAACAGTATTTTAGTATCTTGAACTTATTTTTTGAGGTACGCAGTGTCGAATTTACCTTTTAAATTGATAATTCCAAATCCATTACTTAAAAAAAAAATTAAAAGAAAAGTTAATTTGTCGACTAAAAAAATCCTCATCGTGTGAAGACATCATCGTTTGTTGTTTGCTTTTACAACTTGTCGATTGCATCCCTACAAAAGGTGGCAATTGCTATCGCCATGTCATGTATGTGTAGGGTTGAGACTCAACATAGGCTAAAAATACCATAACACTAACACGACTCTTGACATGAAGACGTTGGAAAATTCTGACTCTAACACAAACCGCTTTAACATAAGTTGACACCAACAAGACCTGTCCTAATAACTCATGGCTTTGTAACACGTGACCTCATTCGATCTACAACTCAAAATCAGCCTATAACTTGAATTAATCCACAACTCAAAATTAACCAGTGACATTTTTATGACCTTGAATTTATATTTTATACACCAAAAGTATATAAAAGTAATATAAAACACATATTTCTTCAAAATGTAATCAATTCCATACTATACATGATCCAATTTAGTGTCAATTTGTTGATACTATATATACTAAAGCAAAATATTTTTTAAAAAAATAATAAAGTAATAAGCTACAAATCAATTTAGTGTCCATTTAGTATAAAGCGGTTGTCACAAACACGACTCGTTATTGGACGAGTCAATTTTAGATTGACACGAAAAATGACCCACAACATATATTTTTAACACTAGCCTATAAAAAATTGTATCGTGTTCGTGTCATGTTATCGAGTCATAACCCATACTATCAGCTCTAATCTCTATACATATCCATGGATAACGTAAAGTTATGATATTGTTGTTTTTGCTTAATATTATTTCGGATTAAATCCCTATACTGCTATTATTGTCCTTTTGAATATGACTAATTTCACTGGCATCCCTCAATTTTGAGATCATTTTCAATTTGTCCCTAAACCTTAAAAACTCTCACTTTGCCTTTTATATTTCGTTTTTAATCCCACTAAGCCCCCTTTGCTAGGATTTTTAAAACAAATAGAAAAGTTCAAATGTGACCACTTTTTTTAGGTCTAATATTAATATTTAAAAAAATAATAAAAAGAATTAAGTAGGACTAAATTAAATAAGAGACAAAGTGAGAGTTTTTAAAATTTAAGGAGCAAACTAAAAATAATGTTGCTCTTTGCAATTATTTTAGAGGAAAATTTTCTTCACATTTTTGCTTTTATAGTGTTTTTAATTTTTATATTTTTCAAGAAGATATCCAAAATATCCTCTACATTTGTCAAATGTCACTTTTGTCCTTCTTATTATATAAATACCTAAAACACCACTTGTGTTTTTAAAATCATACTCAAAAAACCCATAAAACAATTAAGCTTTTTTAAAAAATCAAGATTATCCTTCCTAATATTTACTAAATACAATTTAAAGCATTATTAAACTAAAATACTAAAAAAATCAATTTTAAAAAGTTAAAAACTCTCAAAATAATTGACATATTTAATTTGAAATATTTATTTGAACAATTTAAATTATTTTTTATTTAATTTTTAAATTAGATCATATTTAAAATAACTTTAATATAGATTAGAAAGGGTGATTATGAAATTTTAAGAAAGTTCAATTGTTTTGGAGATATTTTATGTATGATCTTAGAGACACGGGTGCTTAGGCATTTGAATGAAAAAAGAGGCCAAAATGATATTTTGGGGTGCCTCGGGCATTTTACCCTTTTTTTACGTCTCGGGTCAACGTTGACTTTGCACTTGACGTCCCGTTTCTCACCTGGATTTCCTTCCTTGTTAAGGAAAGCTTAAACAATAAATAACTTCATATTATGAGGAGGCAAATCACGGAGAGAAAGCAAAAGAATCGGAAGATGAAGATGAGTCAGTTACCACAAGACTGCATTGCCCATATAATTTCCTTAACGTCTCCAAAAGATGCCTGCAAGTTCTGTCTGGTCTCTCCTCTGTTCAGATCAGCTTCGGATTCCGATGTCGTTTGGGAAAAATTCCTTCCTCCCAATCACGACGACTTGATTTCCCGATCGGCAGTTGCAGAAACGACACTGCGTTCCATGCCCAAGAAAGCTCTCTATTTCCATTTCTGTGACAATCCCATGATCCTCGGCGACGGTAAATTGGTAAACATGCTAAAACTCCACTCCTAAAAATCTTCCCTTTTTTTTCTTCATAGATCTTAAATTAGCTTCTACCGATGGAGATACCAAATTATTAGGAAAGAATTGTGAATCGTCTTGTACACTTTAGCCTTTAGTGATACAGGATTCACGATAATCTTTCTACGGTGTTTGAGAGAAGATTTAGCTTCCGTATGGAGAATAAGATAAAACATGTGTTTTAAATCAAAAAACATAGCATGTGAGAACTTTATACTATAGTAATTTTTTATTTTTTATTGTAGCTGTTAAGCATTTTATATTATTCTTAGTTGTAATTAATAAGTTGAATCTGATGTTTCAAACACCCATTTAGAACCATAAAATTGGAACAATTTATTATAGTATATGAAAATTTTACACTGTAGTAAATTTTTACTTTGCACTGTAGCGCATGACAACTGTCTACTATTTGCTCTTGAAACTGATTGGAACCCTAACTCCAAATACCCTATAAAAATACTGTGCATATGATAAGTTAAAACGCTACATTACTTTATCTTTTCCTTTCTTGTTTTATTCGAGTTTTTTAGTTCCAACTCCTTCATCTTTGTCTGAATTGGTAAGTTGTCCCCAAAATTTTTGTAGGAAGGTATCTGATCTTTTTATTAGATCTCCACAAATCGACACATAATGTTAAAATTTTAGAAGAAAACGCGCTCATAAACATCACGTGCTTTAACCGTCATTCAATATCTCTAGAATTTTTATATATCTATGTCAAAAGAATTTAGGAATATCTCACTAACCATGAAAA
>CAMOHE010000939.1:0-19144 GCA_946598075.1 Artocarpus hirsutus
AAGCAATGAAGAGGATGAATCATAATTAGGAAATAATTTCCATTCAAACTGTCAGTAAATGCAACAATTAGTTATTCCATTGAGCTTGATTTAAACTTTCACATACAAAAGTTAAAAACACAGATAATTTACGTCGATGAGCAGCTGAAGAAGGTGGCTCTTGTTTTTTTTCTTCAAGACTGAAAGAGTTAGATTCCAACAAAATCGAAGTTATTAGATGCAATTATCAGTAGTTTTTCCTGGATGTTGTTCCTTTTAAAGATTTGTCCTTGTTATTTTCAGAAAATCACAATTTTAATAGGATACTTTGGGTACGCAACATAATTATATTGATTCAACGACATAAGAATTTGAGCGTCATGTTCTTATTGAATTCTATCTGTTGTTGTTGTCGTCCTCGTCCACTTTTCTAACACTTCTTTTGAATGGCATTACCTACACTTTAATACAAAGGTATTTGGTATTCCATATTCATTTTAGTGAATGCTTTGTTTATCAGAGTACAATTCAAATACAACTTTTTTTGGAATATTTTAAGAAGCAAAATTGCGTAGTAAGCATTATAATGATTTTCATGTTTTATGCTACAAAATATAGCAGTAATTGTAATAATTTAATTTTTTTTTCTACTTGTAAAATTATTTTAAATTTTTCTGGTAATTTAAACATGATTATAAAGATTAAGCTACAAATATAACCTCCCAAATACACTTAATAAGTGGTATTTTAATGTTGTAATTCGTGGCAGCATTTCCCACTTTATACGTTCTATAAAATTAGCCCTTTTGAGATTGTATTGCCAGATTGCCTTGTGGTTGGATTGTATCTTATGAGTAAGATAAATCGGCATATTGGTGAGGTTTATTTTCTATCACATTCTTTTGAGTATTTAAATCAAAATAGAGACACCTCCTTATATGGTACTAGCAGCTTTGCTACGCTACAAGATTTTTTGTTCACTTCATCAACGTTCATGTTTGTCGACAAACATTATGCATATATATACATACATATATATATGTATATATAACTCTTGAATTTATCATTGCTGATAATAATTTTTATGGCAATGCAATCTTACTCGTATTTATTGACAAAATTCATTGATATTTATTTATTTTTAATCTTTCTAAATTTTAAGTGTACAAATGCGTGCCCATTAAACTCCTTCATGAGTTCAATATCTTCAGTTATGTCTACAATTTATCTAACAATTTTTACCTCTAATAAGAGGGTTTTTTCATGTCAATAACCTTGTTACATGTATATTCTTTTTAAAGTACAATCCTTTTATGTGTAGTAATACATTTACTATTTTCTCTCTGCCTTCTTTTTGTAATTTGTACCAAACAAGTCTTTATGGGCTTCGGGTGTATTTTAGACTAATAAGCCAACAAATTTATTCTCAAAGACTCTCAATCCAAGCTACAAAATTAACATTTAGAGAAGTGACTTAGTTATTTTCTTTATCGTGTTAACAATTCTATGTTGTATTTCAATGCTTAGTAAATCATGTTGGGAAAGTATCGATAATATCTAACAATAATTTGGTGTTTCTCTCTAATGTGGGGAGACTTTAATAATTTTTCCAATAGTATTACCTCTTAACAGGCTACTGCGAATGTGAAATGACTGAAAATGATATCTGCCCATTTCTCCTCGCTGAGTCTCCAAAAGCGCGTCCTGAGGGCCTAGAATGATGTAGCTAAGGTTGAATGCGGATCACCCCATTCTGAACTTGTTAAAGTACGATCCTTGGAGCAAATAGTTGACGCTACAAAATCTTCTTCCTGAAACACAAATCGACACCCAACAAAACCGGATGAGAGCTCTGTGCTTCTTAGCTAATCGGAAGCATGATTAAGTTAACATAGGAATGTCGGTTGCCTAATTCCGCTTACACTTCCTTTTTCCTTGTGTCAGAAACTCTATATTTCCAATTCCTGTTCAAAATTTTCCTTTTTTTTTTTTTTTTTTTTGGGCGTGGGGGGTTTTCATGTTTCTCCAACTTTTATATTAATTTTTAGGCTTTTTCTTTAGTTTCCCTTTTATTCTAAGTCTATAAATATGGACACCCTTTGTAATGAAAATCAGACCATTTACGAATAAAATTTGAGTTATTTCTCACAATTTTCTTTTTTCAAATTTTAGTATTCTTTGTGCATCAAAGAATCTTGGAGCTATTGTCTCACAATAGAATTATCCTTTTATTTCTTAATTTGTTTTATTTTTTTGAGGATTCGGTTCCTTACCAGACGAGGCAGGTTGTTCCATCCACCTATCACTAGAGGATTCGCTTCCCTACCAGACGAGGAGTTCAAGAAACAAGAGGAAGCCAAGAAGCACTTAGGAATTGCTATCTAATTGTACTAAAGCATAATAGTAAAGTAGCATTATTACAACTACAAATGAGCATGTCGAGCGGACATGAAAAAGAAGAGCCCGTTGTAGAACTAGACGAGGTTCAAATCATTCTAGATAACAAGAAAAGAATTGTGAGTATTGGCTCGCAATTGGATCTAATCACTATAGCCGCTATAATCAACTTTGTGAAGAAAAACATAGATTACTTTGCTTGGTCGCATGCCGACATGCCAGGAATCGATCTGAGTATGATCATACTATTAGATATAGTGCCCTAAAGAGTAAAATATTGTATAAGTTTTTAGAGACATTTTATCATTAAAGAGTATTTATTATTCATCTACCAACTATTGTCCTCTTTATGTTCCTTTTTGTTGAATGTATGATAAGTAAGCAAAAGTTTGAGACTGTTAGTCTAAACCTTTAAGATCGTGCATCTGATAGACAAATTATACAAAATACATGAATCTTAAAAGTGATGGTCTAAATCATAAGATCCGTAATTGAGGGATTAAAGTTGGGTGCTTTATTCATGCTAAGGTTATTATGTTGTCTACATCCCTAACGGGAGATGGCTTGTTTTTAGTCATCGGAGTGGGACTCTGTGAGTAGAAACATTGGTGCATTATTATAGATGATGATGTATTAGATCGGGACAAAAAAGTTGAATTGATTTGGTTAATAATTATATTTATTCAAATCAATTCACTTTAGACAATCATATATGTTATGTTGTAATCCTAAAATGACTAATATGCTTGTATTCTTAACTTATGCCTTTTGATGTACCAAAGGATGACATCTTGATTTAATGATGGTACGCATACTGGAACGTTAGAGGCATAACTCTTGATTCACGTAGACTTATTATTCATAAATATAGAATCTATAGTCTTTTGTAGAGTTAATGATATTCTTTTATATGCATTATCCTATAATTAGAAGACTAGAGCAATCAATTATTTAGATATGTAGGTGCAACTAAATAGTATACTATATATGGAGAGTAATTCCAATAGTGTGATAAAAGAACGTAAGATAAAAACAATTAGGATAGTAAATTGGAATTTATCCTTAAGCCAATTATAAATATCCTATGAGGATGTGACATTTTATGATACGTCATAGACGGTTAGCTTGTTGGAGCTTTGTAGTTTTATATAGTTTGAGAGTATAACTCTAACCTTTTAGTGGAGCAGTGTTAAAATTGATAATTATAAAATATATATCTGGGATATTGTATTTTACAATTAGAGGAGCTTGATCTATTTATGTTTATCGGGTTCCCTTTGCTAGCTTATAATAATCTTATAACGATATGACGTGTTTTTCTTATATATTGATGACTTATATTAAATTATTATATTAAGCGAAATTTGATAATATTAGATTTAATAATTCATTTTAGTTTATGGTTGAATTAATTCAAGATAAAAATGTTGAATTATTTGGATAATATTTTATTTACTATGAGATTATCTATATATGACTGTTTTAATCAGATAACTTTTCTATTGGGTTATTTGAATTAAAACTGAGGTTTTATCTAAGATTTCTAGGTGAAAATAAGATATTTTGACGATTTCAAATTATCGCACAGTTAGCAAGCCAATCTGGGAGATGCGACAATCAATATACACATTTTTTACGCGTTTTTTATCAGAAGGTTATCTAGATTCAAATTTTGAGGCCTAATATGATAAAGTTTAACCTCAAATTCGACTACTATAAATAAGGGTGGGTTTTCTTTATTATTTAGATCACATGAGAAGCATAGAGTGAGTTCTCTAGTGAGAGAAACTCTGAAACTCCTTGAGAGCTATTATTCAATATTAAGAACCTTAACTCTTCATTTTTTCAAGTGGTTGGAAGAAGAAACACCAGAGGAAAGGCTATACAATGTGTAACCACTCACACTCCAATCATAGACAGAGAATAGCAAAGAAGATTAGTAGCTTAAGGCTTTTCTAGAATGTTCTTCTCATCACGAATTCCTACTACTTTCAGTATACAAAAGAGGTTAGTAAAATCTATCATTAATTTATATATTTAGCATGCCATACTTGTGTTTTGAAAACACTTTGATTTAAAATTTTTTTAAAATTTCACTACATACTGTTTTCTAACAATTGGAATCAGAGCTTGGTTTTTACGTTGATTTTATAGGTTTATGATCATGCTATGTACATGAATTATGTGATCTTATTCTCTCTTATGCTTGAATTTAATTTTTTAAAGAGTTGACACTCTAGGGTTTTTATATAATTAAATGTTGTCATGAGATTATGAGGTGAATGTTTATTAGTTAATTATGATTTATTAAATTTATATTTTAATTATTTTTTAATTAATTAATTAATTTTTTCCCTGTTATGGTTCTTTAAAGGTTAGAATTTATATCTAAGTTTTTTATGTAATTAGATGACCGTCTATCATCACAGTTTAGAATTTATTATTTTAATTTGTAGAATTTATATTAAAATAATTATTTGAAGAAAAGATGGATCTAGAAGATGGATATGACTGGAGTTCTATTGTCTTTTTTTTGTATTTATAATTTTTTATGTTTTTGAATTGTTGAAAATAAAACTAAAAACTGCTTAAAAATAATTTTTTTTTCAAAATTTTGAAAAAACGCTGGTTCAACACTATCGGTAGGCTGAACTCCCTAGGTAGGCAAGCCGATCTCCCAATTCTACAGGCCAGCAATAGGGCAAAGCAATTTTCAAAAAAGGTGCATTTTTCAGTACAGTTTTTTTTTTTTTTTATTGAGATAATTCTGAAAAACATGAAATTTTATGATAACCAAAAAAATAAACCTTTTGATCTATATGAGATTGAAGAATAGAAGATAGATGTCACATGAAGAAGGATACAAAGAGAAGATACAAGATAAAGAATCAATAGTATGTTTTGATTGATCTTTTGTAATATTTATTTTCTTTTTTCTAGGATAGAACTATGATATTATGACTATTTATTATTTTGCTTATAGCTTTGCATGTTGCTTTACTTGTCTGCATTATAAAATGTTTTACTATGTATGTTGATAACATGACATGTAGAATAGGGAATGCCGCTTATTAAAAATTGTTCATGTATGTTGACATAAAACCATGACTTTCAAAATATTGAGTATGAGAAGGTTTCTAAGAAAGGACCTACAACCTCCATCATTAGTCCATAGGTAGCACATGGTGGTTCTAACCTAGGAAAGGATTTCATCAGTTATTGGGTTGGATTTCTAAAGGATAATTTATTTTAGTATAATTTATCGTTGTACACTCCCAGGTAACGATTATAGATCATGGATAAAATAGTTGAAATGATGGTTATATACTCAAGATTTATTTTATTATTAACCTCTCCTAGGAGCTTTATTAATGAAATTAATGGCCAAAGAAAACGATTATTAATAAATGCTAGATCAAATGGGCCTTGGATGGCATCTATTAATCAGAGGGAATCTGTATTTCTAATTGAACTTGGCAAGTCTCCCCTAGGTGGCTTGTTGGATTCTAAGTTGGGAATTATTGTTGTAAAGTTGTGATATTTTCAAAGCTTTGACACAAAAACACAATTGTATATTTACTAGATTGTGTTATCTTATTAAACTGTTGTGGAATGTTTGCTTATATTTGGTGTACGAATCTTTATTGTAGATTAAAATGTCTAAAATATCTTATTATCGTCGATATTCTATAAGAACATGTTAACTGGCGAGAATTAAATTGATTGGAAAAAGAACCTGAATATTGTCCTTTCCTTTAAGAATCTAAAATTTATGTTGACAACATCGTGTCCTCCCAAACCTATCAAGGATTCCACAAATGAGCAAATCCAAAAGTATGATCGCTGAAAAGATGCTAACGATTAGGAAATGATATATGGGAGAAAGAAATCATACATACCTTTTCATTATAAGAGGCCAATAACTTTATAAGTTGAAGAAAGTTTTTACGATTAAGAGATTTTTTACTTTTATCATGTCCTTGAAAGGCACAAGCTTGAAAAGCAAGCCATCGAATTACACCAATTGAAACTTGAAGCCTTAATTGATTATTCTCAACTTGCTTAAAAGTATGTTTTTCAATTAAATATCCAATGTGTTGAGAAGAATTCATCAAATCATTGCATGCTTTTACAGCATTTCTGTGAAATGAGTTTGGATTTTTTCCAACATGTCGTAAGAAAGCACAATTCTCTCCATCGTTGACTTATTTCCAATTCTTAAAACCAACAAGAATAAATTAGTTTGATTCAATTCATCCATTTGGCTTACTAAAGAGATTATTCCCAGATGAAAATAGAATAAATGGTAAGAATGAAATTTATAGATTTCATTTATTGTGTTTTATAACTTTTGTTTATAAATGGTTTTCATTTTCAAATTTATTGTTTTCAAAGCTTAGTCCTACTAAGCCTTTCGCTCACATTTTATTTGTTTTAAAACCTTTCTCTCACTAGGTGGAATACAGCATAGAGACGACTAGGAGGCTTGGATGAACCCATGGATCATAGGGACCCTCTCTAACTAGGTTATTTACTTATTTGTGTAAGGCATGTAAAGTTTTAAATTACTTTCCTTTAATTTAGACTATGGTTGTAATTTATTTATTGTCGATACTATGTGTGTACATAAGTTATAGGTCTGGTGAGGCCTAACTCGTATTCCTCTTTCTTTTTTATTTTTATTTTATCTTATCTATTTTATTAATTTGATAAATGCTTTAAAAAGGTTTTAAATTTATCCCGTTTTTCATAATCATTTTAATTCTTTAATCAGTAAATTTTAATTAAATTTGATTAAATTAACCTAATTAATCTGTCATGTCACCTCCTGGGTTTCGAGGCATGACAGAATGGTATCAAAGCCCTAGGTTATGAACCTTGGGAATTATGCTCACATAGGTACGATGATGAAAAACTACTAACAGTCCAATTTTGATTTCAAAAGTGATATAGAATGGCACCAAGATGTTATTTAGCTGCCACTGACGTGAACCTAGAAAACGAGGAAAGCATGATGGGGGCAATGTTTACTGCCTTTCAGTAGATGGCAATGAGGGCTAGGCTAGAGGACTTTGAGGCGAGCTGTCGGCATGCGTACTTTAAGGAATTCTGGCGTGCATCCATCTCGACCTTTGACAGAAATAGAGATCCATAGATGGCCGAGTATTGGTTAGATTTAGTGGTGAAACATCCGGATACCCTTGGTGTGCCAGTGGAATACCATGTAGAATTTGCAGCTTACAAATTTAAAGGCAGTGCTAATGCTTGGTGGAAGCAAGCCAAATGTCTAGAAGACAATAGGAACATGGACAGGTTTGAAGAGTTGTTCTACGAGCGTTACTTCCTACAAGGGTATAGAGATTAGAAGGCTGCTGAATTTTATAGATTGGAGTAGAGTGACATGTCGGTCAGAGAATATGAAGCAAAATTCAATGAGTTGGCTAGATTTGCTCCATTTGTCATGGCATCTGAGCGTGAAAAGTGCATTAAGTTCTGGGAAGGACTCAAAGGATCCATTCGACGGTAGTTGGTTGCTTTGCGACTCTAGAACTTTGGTGAGTTGGTGTTGTCGGCCTTATCGATGGAAAGTGATTATGCCCTCTACTGCGAGAACCAAGTAAGGACATCTAGAGGACCTCAAAGGAGTAACATAAGAGGTAGCAGTCACCAAGTGCAGGTGAAGAACCAGCAAGGTGACACCAACAGGAGGACCAGCAGTTCATCCAGTAGTGGACGCAGCAACCCTTACAGTTTCCATTGCCACTATTGCCAGTAGCTGAGACACATCAAGAGGAATCGTCCAATCAAGAATGCCCGCCTAGGATTTCAGATTAGAATAGGTGCTAGCTGTTAGCCTCAGCCTCATTTTTTACCTCCACCTTAGCAACTCCCTCAACTACAGTTTCATCAGTTCGTTCCTCAGTAGTTGTAATACCCTACGCAAGGATATTAGCCATATAATTTCTAGCACAATGCCCCATTGTATCGACTGCCAAGTACTGCTAGCATGCAGTCTCCCCCAATGTAGTAGTATCGACTGACCAACAACCAAGACCCAACAATGCTGGTAGAGGAAATGGGAAAGTTCCAGCCCAAGTTCATATTGTAACTTTAAGGAGTTCAGACACTCAGACCAGCAATGCAGTCATTGACGGTATGGTTTTGGTTTCTCAATCTTTAGGTCATATTTTATTCGATACTAGTGTCACCCATTCTCTCATTTCAAGTTCTTTTGTACATGCCTTAGGATTAGAGATAGAAGAATTTGATGAGCCTTTGATTATTACCTCACTCTTAGGGTCGATGTGTGTGAATTGTATATGTAAATCTTGTAAAATAATGATTGGGGGTGGACTCTAAAGAGTGATTTGATTGTAATCCCCATGAATACACATGATGTAATCTTAGGAATGGACTGGTTATTCAAATATAACACTGTTGTAGTCTATCAACATAAGAGAGTAACCCTAGTGTCTGATAAGGAGACGAAGATCACTTACTAGGGTGGTAATGATCAAATAATGAGTGAATGCCTCATGAAGATATGTCTCAAGAGACGGAAGAATTTGGCTTGTTATGCCCTCCTTATGAACTTAAAAGAAGAGTCTAGTGCATCAAGAAGAAATGCAGCAATCACAGTAGTTAATGAGTTCAAAAATGTCTTCCCCGATGAGTTACCAAGATTTTTGTTGTATCAGGAAATAGAGTTTGGTATTGAGTTGCTTCCACAAGCCACTTCGATTTTTGTAGCACCATATCATATGGCGCTGATAGAAATAAAAGAGTTAAGAAAGCAACTTCAAGAGCCCACTGATAATGGGTATATTCAGAATAGCACATCACTATAGGGTGCACCAGTTTTGTTTGCTAAGAATCATGATGGCACACTCCAATTATGTATTGATTATTGACAACTAAATTAGGTTACCATGAAGAACAAGTATCCACTACCTAAGATCGATGAGTTATTTGATCAGCTGGGAGGTTTCCGCTACTTTTCGAAGATAGATTTGCGATCTGAATACCACTAGCTCATAATTAAGGAAGAAGACATTCCCAAGGCAGCCTTCAAGACCTAATATGGGCATTTTGAGTTTCTAATAATGCCGTTTGGGTTGATGAATGCTCCGGCAGCTTTCATGGACATGATGAACAGGATATTCAGGCCTTATCTGGATCAGTTTATGATCGTGTTTATTGATGACATCTTGATCTACTCTAAGACCTAGGAAGAGCATAAGCAACATCTCATGATCGTGCTTTAGACTCTGCGGGAGCACCAACTATATGCCAAGAAGAAAAAGTGCAAATTTTGGCAGACTAAAGTTAAGTTTTTAGCACACACCATCTCTGAGCAAAGCATTTCAGTGGACTCTTCTAAGGTAGAAGTCATAGTGGAATAGGAACGATCGAAGAATGTGGTAAAGATCTGTAGTTTCTTAGGACTCGCAAGATACTGCATGAAAATTGTGAAAAAATTCTCGAAGATAGTGGCTCTATTGACATGGTTGATCAGGAAGAATGTTAGATTCGAATGGGATGAAGAATGCGAGTATGCTTTCCAAGAGTTGAAGAATCGGTTGACCACCGCTCCGGTATTGATCATCCCAAGCAGTGATGAGCCATACAAAGTTTACGCGGATGCCTCAGGACATGGACGAGGATGCGTATTGATGCAACACGGACGCATGGTGGAGTACGAGTCAAGACAGCTATGATATCATGTGTAGAACTATCCTACTCATGACTTGGAGTTTGCAGCGATGATTCATACGTTATAGATTTGGAGATGTTATCTGTACGGGGTGACATTTTAGGTTTTCTCTGACCACAAGAGTTTAAAGTATCTATTCACTTAAAGGGATCTAAACTTGAGGCAATGAAGATAGATGGAGCATATAGAAGACTACGATTTTACGCTACAGCATTATCTCAGAAAGGCCAACGTAGTTGCAGATGCACTTAACAAGAAGTCTTTAGGGATTTTCGCTTGCTTAGCACTCGAGGACAGGAAAAGAAATGCTATTTTCAATGAGTATGGACTACAGTACTATGAGGACTATGATCGAGTTTTAGTACACCATATGGAGTCAACCCCAGCTCTTATCTAAATGGTGAAGTAGAATCAATGATGAGACCAGCCTGTATAGGGAATATGGACATGGATCCATAACAAGGAGCAATTCAAAGAATGAAGAGTATATGCAGAAGGGTCGTTATAATTTAGGGAGCATTTGGCAGTCCCAACGATTGCAAAATTGAAAAAGGTTGTAATGAACGAAGCTCATAATTCTAAATTTTCTATTCATCTGGGGAGCACGAAGACGTATCACGATTTCAAGAGGCAATATTGGTGGAGAGGCATGAAGGATGTCCAAAAGTATGTAGCCAAGTGCGCAACCTATCTCCAGGTGAAAGCCGAGCACCAAAAGCTAGCAGGTCTACTTCAGTTGCTTCCCATTCTAGGGTGGAAATAGGAGCATGTCATGATGGATTTTCTCATCAAATTGTCAAGAACGGAGCAAAGGCGTGACACAATTTGGGTCGTCGTTGACAAGTTAACGAAATCGACACATTTCGTCCCCTTCAAGTCAACATGTTCGAGGCAAGTACTCGAAGAGCTATATCTACAAAATATAGTAAGGTTGCATAGAGTTCCCTTATTCATCACATTTGATAGAGACACCCAATTCAACACCAAGTACTGAAGGAGCTTTTAAGAATCCTAAGGCGCAGACTTGAACTTCAACATAGCCTTTCATCCTCAAACTGACAGACAGTCTAAACAAGTCACTTAGATCCTCAAAGTTATGTTATGTGCATGTGTCCTAGATTTTGATAGGAATAGGAAGAAGTATTTGCATCTGGCAAAATTTGTATACAACAATAGTTATCAAGCAAGCATTGGGATGGCACCGTTTGAAGCACTTTATGGACGATGGTATCAATCACCAACGTGTTAGGCAAAACTAGAGGACAGGATTGTTCTTGGGTCAGATAAGATCTAGGACAACAACTAGAAGTTTGCCGTAATTTAAGAACGGTTGAAAGCTGCTCAGGGTAGATAGAAGAATTATGTAGATATGAGATGCCAACTGCTAGAATTTGAAGTACTAGATTTTGTTCTCTTGAAAGTATCACCGCATAAGGGTATATCGCGTTTTGGTGTAAGTGGGAAACTTTCACCGAGGTACATTGGACCATTTGAGATTACTCAAAGTGTTGGTGTGGTCGCTTATCGACTTGATCTTTCTCCTGAGCTCTTTCATATTCACAACGTATTCCATGTGTCGATGCTTCAGAAGTGTCGACCCCAAGTAAAGCAAGATAGTCTCATTCCATGACATGCAGATCCAATAGGACATGACATAGAAGGAGGTGCCGGTCTAGATTATCAATTGGAATGTAATAAACTTGCGACGTCGTGATATACCATTAGTGAAAGTCGTGTGGCAGCACCACGGAGTCGATGAAGCGACATGGAAGTTAGAATCAACTATACAAGAGTTATACCTGCATATGTTTTGCTTCTGAAATGATTTGTAATTTCAAGGATGAAATTTCTTTTAGGAGTGGAGAGTTATAACACCTTGATTTTAATTAAGTGCAATTAATATGTAAAATGGTAAATTAGTGTGCGATAATGTAATTTGAATTTAATGTAACTATTTTGTGATATTTCTAAACTAATGTTACTTTTAATTATTTTTAATTTCTCTTAATTATTTTTATTTGTTATTTTGAATTTTTAAACAAAATAATTTATCAAATACCAAATACGTCCTTTTTTGCAAAACTGTGGGTGGCACATGTTTTTACTCTGAAAACCACCTACTCTACCTCTCTATTTATCCCCTTACTCTCCCTCTCTTCCTCACTCTTTTGTTCTCTCCCTCTCTCACTCTCAAACCTCTCTGTCTCCCTTTCACTCGCTGTCCCTCTCTCTTTCTTTCTTCCGTCTCAATTTTGCTCAAAGATTCGAGCTCAAGCTTCGATTCTCAGCCGGATTGGAAGCTAGGAAGCAAGATTGAACTTCTGCAAACTTGATTTCAAACTTAAATTTGAGGTTAGTTTGTTTATTTTTCAAATTTCAAACTTTTGCCTCCACCTTTCAATTTTCTTTGTAATCCGAGCTTATTTAAGCTTAGCGAACCCTTTATCTAAGTTCGTGGACCTATATTATCATAATCTAAGCTAGATAGAACAAAAACCAAGTTGAATCAAACATTTCCTTTTTTCTCCTTTTTTCGATTTCTTTAAAAAAATTTTATGTAAATCTTGTTTAAAATTGCTTAAAAGTGTTCTATTATGCTTTTCTATCATTATGAATGTTTATGTGCTTTGAGAATTAGTAAAAGAGGTTGGAAATGAATATTTGAGCTTAAGGAGGCCGAAGCTTGAATATGAAAATTTTTAGATTTTCCCAATTCGGTAGGCCAATCGTAAGGATTAGTAAGCCGGATTTATGAGTTCGGTAGGCCGGACTCATCCTTTCGGCAAGCGGAACCTGGGGATAGTTCGGCAAGCTGGTCATGTAAGTTTGGTATGCCAAACTGTAGAGTTCGACAGGCCAACCGGACTCTATAAAAAATGACCATTGTTCACCTGTTTTAACTGTTTTATACCCAGATTGAGATTTTAACTTTATAGTATGATTTTACGAACATAAATGGTACACTAGGACACTATGAGATAGCTTAGTACTATAGAATATCCTAAGCTAGGTATTGATAGACTTAGTTCATATTTAAGGTTGTTCATGGTTTCGTGAAGCTAACGTATAGTAGATCGAGACTACGGTCTTGGACATCAGCACAGGATATCGAGACAGGACTCTAAACCTTTCTTTGGTAGCTATGTTTTCAAAAAGGATTTTGGCTATAAAAATGATTTTTCTCAAACGTTTTCAAGCAGTATTTGAGAGGGATTTCTATCAGTGATTTCTTGGGCTACTTAATAATGAAATGATTATAACGAACGACATAATGAATGTAATGAACACATTCGATAATATGGGATTTTGAATAATTATATAAAAGAGCATGATGCCATACTCAAAGATAGGGTTGTGCAGAGTGCGATCTTGGAGGCATGTCCTAAAACCCAGCTAGGCCACTATGGTGGTGAATGTTATGGCTTTGCCAGAAACTTAATAAATAGATTATTACCAAATGAAAATAGAATAAATGGTAAGAATGAAATTTATGGATTTCATTTATTGTGTTTTATAACTTTTGTTTATAACTTTTCCCCACTAGGTGGACTGTAGCATAGAGAAGGCTAGGAGGCTTAGACGAACCTGTGGATAGTAGGGACCCTCTCTAACTAGGTTATTCACTTATTTGTGTAAGGCATGTAAAGTTTTAAATTACTTTCCCTTAATTTGGACTGTGGTTGTAATTTATTTATTGTTGATACTATGTGTATACACAAGTTGTGTGTCTGATGGGGCCCAACTCGTATTCCTCTTTCTTTATTATTTTTATTTTATCTTATTTGTTTTATTAATTTGATAAAATGCTTTAAAAGGTTTTAAATTTATCAAGTTTTTCATAATCATTTTAATTATTTAATCAGTAAATTTTAATTAAATTTGATTAAATTAACTTAATTAATCTGCCACATCACCTTTTAGGTTTCAAGGCGTGACAGATTCTTTGGACTATAATAAGATCGTTGATAGCCTCAATATAAATAGAACATAAACCCACAAAGAGGGACCTTCTTTAACTTATTTATCTACACTACTCGTACTATTTTTCTTCTCACTGCTCAAAATACCTCCAATATTATTTGGCTAAGTTTCATAATGTCTCTGTAGATCAACCGGAGGTGAATCAGATGCGGTAGAGCTCTAGTCATTCTAACGGAGATCAACGGAGTAGGTATGAGAGGAATGATGTTTGGAAGTCTACTCCAACAGATCATAGATAGCTTCTTTGCTTTATCTTTTTTTTTGTTTGTAATTTTTTTTTTATGTTTAAGTTTTTAATATCTTTTTCTTTTCTTTTTAATAAAGTTTTGTTTGTTGAAAAAATAATAGTACATATGTGTGCCTTGTCGTTCTATATCCCTTTTTTTTTCATGTATTTTTGACAGTGGCACGTACGAGACAATTAGCAAAAGGAATATTTTGTGGAAACGAGCAAAAAGTATTCATGTGCCTTCCTTTTCTTTACTTTATAAAAACTATTACACGTTATGTTGTTTCTTTTCAGAAAATTTTAATTTTTTTATGAAGTTTTTATTTAAATCCTATGAATCAACCTGTAATGAAAAAGAGAATTATTAGGATGGGAAGAAAGAAACAATTAAAAGACTGCATGAGGGGCATAGAATTTGAAGGAAATTGACAAGGGATAGGCTTTAATTCTATTTATATAGCTACAACACCATTGATCATTAGCTCGTGTTGAAAAAAGAGAGAAGAACCAAAGAAGTTAAAAGGCTCGTGTTAAAAAAAGAGAGAAGAACCAAAGAAGTTAAAAAGTCTAACACGACGTCCAAATAAAGGATCCTCTTTATTAGGTATTCTCATTGATAATACATGTTTTTAAACTATTAGATCCGGTCAAATTCTTGTTTTTTTTATAGATCGAACGGTTAAAAAACAAATACTAGTTCCTAGAGAAATCTCCCCAAAAGAAAATAGAAAGCAATTGCAAAAGAAGGGAAAATGAACAAGGCAAATGGGTTCAATATTGGCCCTTGCTTTTGCAAGGGGAAGAAAAAGCAATTATACAAGAGAGAAAAATAGGGAGAGCTTTCACTAATTTATAGGGTGTTTGGTATGGTGGCTAGAACTATTTTTATTTTAACATGTAAAAGCTTTACACTGTAGCAACGTTTTTTTTTTACTGTAGTATATGAGAAATTTACACTATTTATAACTAAGATGGTAATTAAGACCACTTCTTGCCAAATAGGGCATTAATTTGCGTGGCCTAACGAAGCTACGCGACTACCCGGCAGTTCTTTATTTACCATCGTTGACGTTATTTTGTTAATTTAATTAAATATGCACTTTCTAGTGCAAGGAGGAGGAGAAGAATAAAATTAATTCGGATAGACTTTTTTTTCTGAAAAACTAATTTGGTTAATTGACTTTTGTTGTGCTTGTAAAAGACAAACCGGCGGCTACCTCAATAAATTTTGGTACATTGTCCAGTGCGACTGATCTTATTTTAGGACATGAAACTATAAAAATAAAGAAACATAAAATAAACCTTTTTTAAGGGTAAGATCATGGTACATGCCTACGTAATGAAGGTCGCAATTCCTTAACGACGACAAAATTGTGAAAGTATTTTATTTTTAATTAGTTCCTTTTTTCTTTTAATGTTGATATCATTTCAATCTTAATTTCATATTTAGAGTGTGTTTGGGACATCAATTAAAACTTAAAATTGAAACTGAAAAATTAAAATATGTTAGAGCTTAACACTATAACAAACTTTACTTTTCACTGTAATATATGAGAACTTTATACTGTTGTAAGCTGAATTTCGGTTTTCTAGCGTGCTTCCCAACCGAAGTCTTAAAAACGCATATTACTGCTATAGTACTCCATACCATAAAAAGCTTCCAAAAATGAGTCGATTATAGAGCTCTATCCAATAAATGTACGTATGCAAACACAGAGAAAAGGCAAGGATTTTGGAAAAAGGGAAAACATATATCGTTTCATATACTCTTAGGAAACATTCAAAGCTAAGATCTTATAAGCACACACATACTTATATTCCCTCTCTCCAAATAACACGTCTTCAACCATTTTCCCCATAATTTTATACATCAACCCAAACTCCTTTTCCATTGCACTTTTGAGCTCTAATTCTGTACTTTGTTCCCCTGAAAAGATCTTCTTCCTTGTAAATGATGATCTTATCTCCAACTTTAAGGCCTTTTCTGTTAACAAATTTGAGCCATCCTAGAGACTGAAAAACAGGCTTTCTATAGCGTCCTCTCCTCCGAATGACGCAGTAGAACTCCCATTGGAAGCCTTTCCCATCCATAGCCCTAACCACTACCTCGTGGCCTTCTCCAAACTCCGGTAGTACTCGTAGCCACTCCGCCAGGACCGAAAACTTGCTCCTTTCATCGTTCTCAGTCAAGTACTTCTCAAAGTACAGTTGAGCCATTGCTTGTTGTTAATTTGGTAGACAAACAATGCCATGGTTTCTTTTTTATAGACAATAAACTCACTAATTAAAAAAAAAAAAAAACTTTCTTTGTCTCAAATTCAACGTTGATCCAATTAAATTATATATCCATCATTTCAGGACTGCGCATGAAAATTAACAAATCATCAGTGAATAAAATACTCATTTGCAAATTGTGCAACAACACAATCAAAATCTGCCACGATAGCAAAAAGCCAATACCAAACTAATATTCAAGTTATAACATTCTGGGACGTTGGCAAAGTTAAGGGGATCATGTGCTGACCATGAACTTTTGCTCTTAGCATGCACTTTATCTTCTCTTTTCAGATATTATATATTATAAGATGTATTTATATCTGGAAGTACCAATTATATCTCTTCCTTACGTCTTATGGACTTCTGTAAACAATTCACACAAACCAATTTATGGCTTTGAATTGGTCTTTGTTCAACTCTAATCAATACATTTAATCGAACATGTCATTTTCACCTGCATTATATATTTTTATGTAGACCTTTTTTTCAGCATTCGTGTCTATCAGTTGTGGCAAGTAATCGAGACAAAATGTCTGCTCCTCCTCAACACAATCTCTATATCTTCAACAACCTTTTACCATTCCACGTAGCAAAAGTTTTATATATACATACACACACACACATACATATAAAGGGTTAGAAAAATAGTATACAACAGAAATTTAAAAATTTTTATACCAGAATATTTTTTAAAACACAAGTTTGATATGCTATATGTATAAATTAACCTTATCTTACTAACCTTATTTGCCGAAAAGTTCTCACAATCGATGAAGAGAAGGGCGTTTTAGAAGAGCCTCAACCAACTAACCTGTTTTGCTATTCTCTATCCATGACTGGTGTGTGCGTGGGCACACTTGTACAGCCTTTTCTAGATGATTCTCTTTCCAACCAATTAAGAAATACTAAAAGCTACAATTCGTGATTTGTGAACGATAGCTCTTTAGTGGAGTTACAGAGACTTAGAGACAGAGTGCTCATTCTAGATTTCTCAACCGAACTAAATAACTTATAAGTCTTACTTCCTCTTTATAGAAGTCGTCCCATGGTTGGTCCTTATAAGATAAGGCCTCAAAAATTCGAATCTGGATCAATATCTAATAAAAACACGTGATCAGATTATCATTCGATCAGCAAGTCAAATTGGCAAATTGGCCTGCAGAACTTACTCTATCGACAGACTAAACCTGAAGATCGGCCTACCAAATTTACGATAAATAATCCCTGCGAATCTTTATTTTCCACTCGAGATTATTAGGATAGAGTCTTAATTTTAATTCAAATAACCCAATAGAGAAGTTATCTAATTAAAACAGTCATATCTAGATAATCTCTTAGAAAATAAATGTTCCTAATAATTCAACAAGTTTATCTTGAATTAATTTATACAAAATTTAATTCAACCGATAAATAGACATGAATTATCTAATCCTATCAAATTTCAACCAATTTGATAAATTGACATAAGTCACAAATTTATTAGAAAAGCATGTCGTATCGTTACAGGACTTATTATGAGCTAGCAAAGGGGACCTAATAGAACTATATAGTTTAAGCGCCCGATAATTATGAAACTCACCATCCCAAATATACATTTCATAATTATCAACTCTAATGCTACTCCATTAAAAGCTTAGAGCTGCACTCTCAAACTATATAGAATTACAAAGCCTGAATAGCTAAGTCTCTATGACATATCATAATATGTCATATCCCTATAGGATTATTTATAATCGGCTTAAGGATAAATTATGTCTTACCATTTTGATTATTTTTCTCTTACGTTCCATTATCACACCATTGGAAACTTACCATCCAAAAATAGTATACCATCGGTTACACCTATGTATCCAAATGGTTAAGTGCTCTAGTTTTTCAATTACAGGATAATGCATATAAGAGGATATCAACGACTCCTAAAGAGGAGCTATAAATTCTATATCTATGAATAACAAGTCTATACTATCAAGAGTCATGCCTCTAACATTCTGGCATGCGTACCAGCATAAATGTGGATGTCACCTTTTAGTACATCAAAAGACATAAGTCAAGATAACAAGCCCATTATTTATCTCCAGATTAAGATACAAACACATATAATTGTCTGAAGTGAATTGATTTGCTGAGACAGAATTATTAATCCAAGTCAATTATACTTTATGTCCCAATCTAATACATCGTCACCTATGACAATGCACCAATGTTTCTATTCGCAGAGTTCTCCTCTGATGGCCAAGACAAACCATCTCTTGTTAGAGATATAGACAATATAACAATCTTTACACTACAAGAAAAACTACATTTAACGACATATTATTTACGACTTGTAGTTTTTGAATGTCGTTGAAAAGTACAGACAACAACATCTCCAACAAACATGTCGTTACTAACATTTGAAACAATAATTGATGACATCTATATAGACGCCGTATTAAAGGTCTCATTTTAACAACAATAATTTAGTATCGTTAAATTATTTAACGACAAGTAGGAGATGTCGTCAAAGCCTTGGAGATTCTACGACACCCATTATAGACGACATTGGTTAAGATGTCGTCTATAAGAGG
>CAMOHE010000940.1:0-16309 GCA_946598075.1 Artocarpus hirsutus
TTTTTTTTTTTTTTTTGAATTAACTTTCGGTATTTTTTTATATTGTTATAAATAATAAATGTATCACCCAATGATAATTTCTAAACCGGAAATGAGAATGGTGTGCTTATTTTCTTTTTCTTGAATGGTTTAAGGTTTAATCAGTGGCTATCATTTGTGTATGTAGTTCTCTTCCAGTAAAAGGAAAGACAGAGAGGGAAAAACAATTAAACAATCAAGATCAACAAGGACTTGTATGCCTTATTATAAAACTTTTTTTTTTTTTTTTGGGAGGGGGGCGCTAGACTCATTGAATTTAATTTATGTCTATCACATTTTAGGTGGGCTCGATTGGAGCATAACTCAAGCAGTTCCAAACATTGCCTTCATGCTTTCGTGGGCATAGCATGTGATGTAATTGCATTCGCATGTGCTATCCAAGGGATTCACTTGATTCGCATAGTTCCCAAGTAACAGAAATTATGTCCTTTAAGAAATGACTCCAATATTTTGTACTAGTGATAGTTATGTTGAAATATTAGTGCATTAACTGTATAAATCTTTGCAATTATCTTTTCTTAATTTGGGGTGATTGTTGTAAGTGACAGATATGATATAACTTGATTGTAGGGTGTCTAGTATAATGCTTCCTTATAGACGTCACAGATGTTGTTATATTTATCCTTGTTATCGTTAAATAAGATAAACTATTCAAATTTAAAAACATAATTTGATGAATATATCCCAAGATCCATATATATATATATATATATTTATATTTTAAAACATTTATTTCAGAACCCTTCTTATATTTATTTAGTTTATCAATGCCAAATCAATAAAACCATAATTCAAATAAAATTTAAAACAAATTTTAAAATCTATTTAAACAGTTTAATAGGCCGAACTTTGGACACGGGTAGGCCAGACATGGTCGGCAGTCTGAACTTTAACCACCAACAGACCGTCCGAGGCTCTATAGAATTGGGGTTTCAAAACATTTAGATCAGCGAACCGACACAGGGTAATCGACAAGCCGATCTTCTCTAAAATCAATATAAATATAAAATAAGTCTTTTTACTTAATAGTGAGGAAATTTGACATATAAAGAGATAAAAGTATAGTTCAAAAACTTAAAACAAAAAAATTCTACCTTGGCATTCTTCCGTTTCAATCCATCGTTCCTTGCTCACACCCTCGTCCTTGCCCTCCACCTATTCCATGATCTTTTTACCTTTTCTACAACATGATCATAAACTAAGTAAGCAAAAACTTAATAAGTATACTTTATTGTCTCACAACATAAAACATTTTATGAATACTTTTATGAAAAATCATAATCATAATCATCATTAACATAATAGTGCACTTGGCATAGTTTCATATAAAACATATCTTTCATTATCATTATCCATATTAATACTTCATTCATTTTATCTTTGGGGGCTCAAGTATTGTACAATTATCATTATTATAGGCACGCCGTCATGAGAGGAGAGTGGTAGCTAATCCCAAACCAAACATGATAAGTCTAACTTTAGACATCATAAACATAGACATAAATAGAGGGTGTACAACACTTATTTAGGTGATACATATATATAGATATACTTTCAACATACCTCATCGTTGAAACATTCGTTAAACTTTCTTGTTGCAACAAGAGTTTTCATGAGAAAGCAACATGTAAAAACAATCTTAAAAATTATCATAAAGCATGTCCTCAAAACTTTTTCGTAAACTTTTATCATATTGTAGGTGAGAATTTACTTACTTGATTTGTTTACTTAAACATTATCTTAGATGACGTCGCCACGGTTTCAATGTGCTCACTTCTTAGTGTGTTCATGTCATACATCCATATACAAATAAAAATAAATTTCATTCTTATGAAATCATCTAAAACCATATGACATTATTTATACTTCTGTCTCAAGAATTACAAGAACACAAATACACTTTACTAACTTATAAACATTCATGCAAAAATTGCAATACTAATACCTGCCTGACCCTTATATATTCATAATTCAATAACTCACAATTCATATACAATTAAGGCATGAGACTTTGCAAAGACATAATTAACATATATATGAATTACCCTAATTTTCTTTAGCCATAAAATTCCATTAGATTACTAAAATAAGTCACACAATACACAACACAGAATCAACTAGCAAGAACAAAACAATGAGTAGCCCTAACTAACATTTATAAAATAAATTATCTACATCCTAAAATAATTTCATAAAAATTCTATATACAATAGACACCTTAAACTATAACATATCCGACAATTAGCTTCAAATAAGTTTTCAACAATTTAAAACATGCATTAGAATTCAGAGACAAAATAAACTTTAAACACATAGGGTAGTGAGCAATATATGTTCATCATACTTAAAAAATTAAAATAAAATTTCTTTGACCTTAAAATTTTTATGACAACTTATTAAGATATAATTTAACCGAAGAGCCCTAGACCAATAGACCAAGTTACACAGCTATACAGCACCACAAAAAGTACCATTGTCAAATAGATTCGTTTGGTCATACAAATAGGCCACACAAGAAAGAAGTCCAAAATTCATTAATTTAACAGCTGTAAAGACCTATCTTAAAGAAAATTCAAGAACTCATCAAATATTCATCAAATCACCACAGAATTTTTCAAATCATAACCAAATATATGTATGAATATTTCTCCAAAATTTCATTCAAATCACAATTCGTTTGGCTTATGAACAAAGACTGTACTTTTGTACAACATACCAATTAGCAACCATTAAACTATAAGTAGTAGTGAATAAAAATTTCATAACTTAGCATAGAAAACTCCAATTGGTGTGAAATTTTAAGGCATATCAAATAACATATATATAAATATCATACTAAAATTTCAAAGCAAACGAAAATTCATAGACAAAGTTACGGGGATCGGATTAAAGGGAAAAATACAATTATTGTAGTAACCTAGAATAAATTCTTACCTCGAAACGATTCTTCTCTAATTTTCTTTGAATTTGCCCAAGGAAAGACTCAATATTTATTTCAAATTTTTGCAAAGAATAAGGGAGAGAAGGGGAAGAAAATGTGGAGAAGAAAGAGAAAGTGTTTGAGAAAATTTTAAAGAGAAAGCGGCAGAGAAAACGATAGAGAAAGAGAGAAAAAAATTTGCGTGAATGATATTATAAGATGGATTAATAGTCTCTTTAATATCAAAAAAAAAATTATTTTATTTTTTTGAAAAAGATGCTTTCATGTGGGGGATGGAGCAAGATAAGAAAAAAAAAATTCAATGATTTGCTATAACTACCAAATCTTATCTTTTCAAATTGGGAAACCTTATCACAAATTAATTTATCTTTTAAAAAGAAAAAGTCAAACCTTCCCAAACATGGATAAGGAAAGAGATAAAAATATGTCAATTATTCAAAATTCTCAAATCAAATTAAATTAGTCATCAGTGCCACAATTTCAAAATTATCTGTTGATTTCCCATCAGCAGTGTTTGGCCTGCCGAAGTTGTGAGTTCGGCCTGTCGATTAAATGCATTGGTATGCTATTCCAGAAAATAAATTTGGCTGTCAAAGTGCCACTTAAAGATACCAAAAATAAAATATTAAATATTTATCATACATACATTATAAATGACATGAACACCTTGAACACATCAATTCTACATGACCATCATCTGTCATAGTTCTTGAATAAATGGTCAGAAACAATATATCATAAAGAAAATACTTAACATCGTTAAATATCTTCATCAACTGTTACATGAAAAATGACAGTCGTTACATTTAGTCATCAATATCCTCTATATATACTCTGTACATGAACGAATGAAAGTATGAATGAAAGAAATACCATTCATCATTTTGAAGATGGTAACAGAGCCTACTTTTTGAATCACTATTAAAGAGAATTTCATTTGATTACTAAATCAAACCATAAACCCAGAAAACGTTCAACCCAAAATCTCCATTACCCATCATAAACCACAAATAACATATATATATATATATATATATATATCAAAACCCACAAATCCATAGCTACAAATCCACATCACTGTTGATAGTCGCTGGTCGCCATCGCTCACTCACACCGTCGCTCACCAATCTCTTGTTGCTGTGCACCGCTTTCTTGCATCACCACTCTCCGATTGCTTGGTGGGTCTTCGTCCTCACCATTATCATTGTAATCGTGGTCCTCATCAACGACATCCTTGTTACGCTACCATTGTCGCTGTTTTCGTTGTCTGAAGACTAGCGCCGCCTTGAATGATAGAAAGTTAAGTCCTTTAATTTGCCACGTAGTGTGTTTATCCTCTTTTTTTTAGCAAATCTTGTAGTCGTTTTATGCTTATTAGTTTGGTGTAGACCTGTAGTTTTTATGCTCATTAGTTTGGTGTAGACCTGTAGTTGTTAATAACAAACCATCAAAGTAGTCATTTGTAAAAAAAGAAAAAAAAAAAAAGGGAAAAGGAAAAGCAAAAAACGTTTTAAAAAAGGAAAAGCAAAAAAAATAAAAAAAAAAGCGGAGGATGAGTGAAAAAAATATTGAATCATCTGGGACAAAATCAGTTCCAGTTATTGTTCAATCAAAAAACATTTTTAATGCGGGAATCATTCTCATTGAATCCAATTAGAAGACATTTTTAATGCAGAATCATTCTCATTGAATCCAATTATGATGTTTGGTCACAACTAATGGAGATGCATATCGTTGAACGAGAAAAACTTTCCTATACTCGCAGCAAGAAAAAACCACCCACAGAAACAAAAAATGGATATGAAAAATGATATGCCAAAAATTAGAAGGTGAAGAGATGGTTGTTAATGTCAATGAGTCCAGAAATTATGAAGCGTTATTTATGCTTATCCACTGCTCAAGAAATCTAGAATGCTTTATCAAAGGCCTTCTATGATAGAAGTGATGAGTTGCAAGTCTTCACTTTAAATCAAAAGGCCTTCATTGCCAAACACAATGGTAAGTCTCTCTTTGAATACTATGGAGAGTTGATTGAAATTTTTCGTGAATTAGATCATCGTGATAAAGTGGTCAGGAAAGATCCAGATGACATTATAGCATGTCAAAAATCCATCGAACAATTACGAGTGCACATATTTCTTGTTGGATTGGATGGTACCTTTGAACAAGTTCGTGGAGAGATTCTACGCAAAGAACCAGTTCTTGATTTAGAAGAATGCTATGCATTGATTTGATGATAGGCAGTATGTCAAGCAACTTTGAAAGAGGAATCTAACAATTCTGACAATTCAGCCATGGTGGCTCGACAATGATCAACTCAAAACTGGCAGGACTGATTCAAGACCAACCTTCCTAAGACCATCACAGGAGTAGAAAAGTCAATTGTCAAATGCATTCACTATAATAAGACTGGTCATGTCAAAAGTCGTTGCTTCAAACTTATGGGATATCAAGAGTGGTGGGATCATAATCGTGATTAGCAGAAGAAGGATTCAAAAAGGACCTCAACTGCTACTATTGTCGAAATAAAGACGGAGGGTGATGTTGCTGAAAAAGCCTTAGCATTGATAACTGCTACGGGTAATGATGGTAAGATTTTAAATATTTCTACACCTGTTATGAATAATACATGGATAATTGATTTTGGTGCTATAGATCATATGACTTTTGATTCCAAACAAATCTTATCCCTTAGACCATCCTTGCAAAAAATTGTTTCTACAGCCAATGGTAACACAACCCCAGTTGCTAGGGAAGTATTTTTTAATCTTACTGATACTTTGAATTTGGATTCTATTTTAGTTGTTCCATCTTTAGATTAAAATCCTTTGTCTATTTCTCACATCACTGTAGCCTTATCTTGTATTGTGATTTTTTGGCCTGATTTTTGGTGTTTAAGGACATCCAAACAAGACAGACGATTGGTTATGGTATTAAGCGAGGAAAACTGTATTACCTAGACTTAAAGTCAAAAGATTCCAACAAGCTAGAACAAGCCTTGATAGTAGATAGGTCTAAGAGGGAGAAGAAAAAAATATAAAATTTGGTTGGCATCAACGCCTAAGGCATGCTTCATTTGGTTATTTAAAAAAATTGTTTGCTAGCTCCTTTGCAAAGTGTAATGTTTCTAGTTTCTGCTGTGATGGTTGTGAACTTGCAAAAAGCCATCGTGCTTCATTTCCTTTAATTTTGAATAAAAGTCCACTTCCATTTATGATTATACATTCTAATGTTTGGGATCCATCTAAAGTCCTAACTCTAGGTGGATCATGTTGGTTTATTACTTTTATTGATGATTGTACTGGAATGACCTGGTTATGCCTGATAAAGTCCAAAGATGAAGTGAACTTGTTATTCCAAAAATTTCATAAAATGATTGAAAGTCAATACAATGCAAAGGTTAAGGTGCTGCACAGCGATAATGGTGGCGAATATTAAAGTTCTAATCTTCAGCGGTATTTCGAAGCACATGGAACCATTTATCAAACTACTTGTTCCAATACACCACAGCAGATGGAGTCATTGAACGAAAAAATCGACACTTGTTGGAGGTTGTTCGAGCTTCCTTGATAGCAGCACATATGCTGATATCCTATTGGGGAGAAGTAATGACCTCTGCCACATACTTAATCACTCGGGTACCTTCCAGCTCAATTGGCTTCCAGACACCTCTCGAAGCTCTGACTGATGTTGTAGTTGCCCAACCATCCCAAATCTGCCTCTTCATGTTTTGGTTGTGTGGCATTTGTACACCTCCACAAGCACCGGCACAATAAGCTAACTCCTCGAGCATGCAATGTGTGTTTGCTGGCTATGCCCTACACCAAAAAGGATATAGATGTTATCATCCTCGAACTTGATGAATGTTTATTACAATTGATCTAGTGTTTCATGAAGACACGATGAATTTTTCTTCTAAGTTTGAACTTTAGGGGGAGTACCATCAGGAAATTCAGACTCTCGATTAAAATTATCAGATCTCTGAGGTATGTGAATCCAAACTAACTGAACTAGTGAATCAAGACATAGGTGAATTGGATTTGAGTGGTATAACTTTGGAACCAAGTGGTGATGAGCACCAAGAAGCTAAGGAAACGACAGAAGAAGAGAGTGACAGTATAACTCAAGCCTCACTACCAACCAAACAATTTGATTCCAAAGATGGCTTCACTGATATACCAAACCAATTGTCATCTACTGATGATGTTCTTAATCTAGAGCCTGAACCATCTAGAAAACAATTACCACATCGTCACACTAGAGGGATTCCTAAACTCACATATGAACTTGAACTGTCTAATAAGGCCAGATATCCCATGAGTAACTATGTGTCTAACCATTGCTTGTCTGAATCAATAAGTCATTTGTAAATCAATTATCTTCTGTAGCTATTCCAAACAGTGTACAAGAAGCCTTAGCTGATCCAAGGTGGAAAGCAGCCATGAATGAGGATATGAAATTATTGCAGAAAAATGAGACATGGGAACTTATGGAGTGTCCATTAGGAAAAAAGCCAGAGGATGTCATTAGATTTATACTGTGAAGAACAAGGCAGATAGTAGTATTAAACAGTTTAAAGCAAGACTGGTAGGAAAAGGATACACTTAAGCTTATGGAATCAACTACACAGAGACATTTGCACTTGTAGCAAAGATCAACACAGTCCGAGTATTACTGTCTTTAGCTGCAAACCTAGATTGCCCGTTACAACAGTTTAATGTGAAGAATGCCTTTCTGCATGGTGAGTTGTTTGAAGAAGTATACATGGATCTTCCACTAGGATGCATGGCGATAAAAAAGCAGAGTCAGAAGGTGTACAGATTGAAGAAGTCATTGTACGGGTTAAAGCAATCCCCAAGAGCATGGTTTGGAAATCAATGAGAGCTTTTGGCTACAGCCAAAGCAATTCAGATCACACATTGTTCTTGAAGAAACAACATGGTAAGATTATAGCACTTATTGTGCATGTAGATCACATGGTAATTGTAGGAAATGATCATGAAGAAAGAAAAGCTCTATAGAATTATCTATCTAGAGAATTCGCAATGAAAGATCTAGGTCTTCTAACATACTTTCTTGGGATTGAAGTTTTTCAATCAAGTACAGGAATTTTTCTATCTAAAAGAAAGTATGCCTTAGATCTTTTACAGGAGACTGGAATGTCAGGATGTCAACCTATTGATACAACAATGGAAGAAGGTTTGAAATTATGTGTTGAACCCAATCAAATGCCTATTGATAAAGGAAGATACCAGAGACTTGTGGGGAGATTGATGTGCTTAGCTCATACAAGACTAGATCTTGCTTATGCATTAAGTGTGGTGAGTCAATACATGCATAATCCTGGAGAGCAACATATGAATGCAGTCATTCATATTCTGAGATATCTAAAGAGTGCTCCTGGAAAAGGAATTTTGTTCACTAAAAACTCAGATTACTAAAGCATAAATGCATATACTGATGTCGACTGGGCTAGTTCTATGGATGATAGGCAATTAACTTCAGGTTACTTTACCTTTGTGGGAGGTAATCTTGTAACATGGACAAGCAAGAAACAGAATGTTGTTGCTCGCTCAAGTGCAGAAGCAGAATTCAAAGGTATGGCACTTGGACTTTGTGATGCATTATGGCTAAGACTCCTTTTGCAGGATTTGGGTTATTTATCTAGGCAACCAATCCGACTATTTTGTGATAATAAAGCAGCATGTGATATTTCTCATAATCCAGTACAACATGATCGTACAAAAGCATGTAGAAGTGGACAAATTCTTCATTAAGGAGAAATTGGATGAAAAACTTGTGATATTGCCTAAGATTCGATCAAAAGATCAGTTGGCTAACATCCTTATTAAAGCAGTCTCAAAACAAATGTTCTCAAATTTTCTAGGCAAGTTGGGCATGAGTGACATCTATGCACCAACTTATAGAGGAGTGTTAAAATATTAGGACATTAACTGTACAAATATTTGTAATTATCCTTTTCTAATTTGGGGTGATTATAATTGCTTGATTATAGGAGATTGTGTTGCTATAATTGACAGATATGATTAGCTTGGTTGTAGGGTGTTTAGCCATTAATATCCTTTATATATACACTGTACGTAAACAAAAGAAAGTATGAACGAAAGAAAATACCATTCATCATTTTTTGAAGAAGTTATATAGCAAATATCTTGCTATGTTTAACAAGTCTTGAAGGTAGTCTAGATGATAGCTGTAAAGTGACGTCATCAATTAGTTAGAGAGCTAGTATTCCAGTTATAATTCTGTTGTTACTAGTTATGTACGACAACAGTATTTTATACATAAATATCTGCTCAATGAGCTGATTCATTCATTGGAGCTTCTTCAAATTCGCTAAAATTCTCTCTAATTTTCGTTTCTTCCTCTTGTACTTTCTCACCGTTTTCTCAGTAGCCAAACACTCTAACTTGGAATTAGAGCGTTCTCTCGAGGCAGACTCTTGTCCGATCCTGTTCAATCATGGCTTCTGCTGCTCTTCTCAACAACCTCAAGCTTCGTCTTCACGCCAAGCATGAATCATTTTCCTTCGAATCTCAATCCTATGGTGCTTCGACTTGATCGCTTGAATTTCTCCTACTGGCGATCTCAAGTTCTTACAATTGCTCACACTCATGGATTTGAGGATCTCTTTTTTGGATTAAGGACTCCATCACCTCAATTTCAGCTTTAAGAAACTGAAGATGGATTTGTTCAACAGGTAATCAATCCTGATTTTACTTTCTGGCTTTGTGAAGACCAATTTGTTGTGAGTTGACTGCTTTCTTCTATCTCTTACAGAGTCCATGCTAGGGCATGTAAATCGTTGTCATACCTCTGCGGAAATTGCGTGAACACTCGAGAGGCTTTTTGCCATTTAGTCAAAAGCTCAAATCTTGTAACTCAGACTGCGACTTCAAACCTTCAAGAAACGTTCTCTTTCAGTTGATGAGTTTATTTTAAAAATGCATGCAATCGCTAACAGCTTAGATGATGTTAGTCTACAAATTTCTGATAGTGAGTAGATCATCTATGTTCTTAGAGGCCTAAGTCCTCAATATGAGTGTAGGGCTGCGATCTGACATCTTGTATTGATTGTTTTTATCTCTGGAGGAAGTTCATATATGCTTCTAAATCAAAAAATGAGGTTGGAACATCAACTCTTTGTGAATGAAATTTCTGATTTTCAACATCCTACTGCTAATATGACCTATAATTCTAAGAAGAATTTTAGAAATTCTAGTCCTTTTCTTGGACGAGATGGTTTGGAAATTTCAGAGATAGTGGTCCAGCAGGAAGAGGTTGTTCGAAATAATAATAATAATAGGCCTATTTGTTAGGTTTGTGGTAGAGCTAGACACACAACTTTGGGGCGCTATCATAGGTTCGACATTTCTTTTGAAGCTCCTGGATCTACTAGTACAGTTGGTGTCAATTATTGTCATCAAGCTTCAAGACTTCAAATCTCTGCTAATCATGTTGGTGTCAACTATCAGGCTTCATCAAACCAGAATACAGGAAATTATCAGTCCTTAATTATCACACTAACATTTTTTCTTTTTCTACCATGGTTGATCCAACATGGTATCTGGATAGTGGCGCCACTAATCACGTCACTTCTCAACTTGGAATTTCGTCCCTCAAAACTGACAACAAAGGCAAAGGAAAGCTTGTTGAAGGTAATAGTACTGAGCTTCCAATTTTACGTGTTGGTGATGCATCTATCTCATCTAAGGTTTTAGGTCCTATTGAACCATTGTTTATGACTAATATTCTACATGTGCCTGCTATAACCAGAAAAAAAAAAATCTTTTTAGCATCTCTCAGATCACTGAAGATAATGGTGTTACTGTTGAATTTGACTCTAAAGATTGCTTTGTGAAGGCCAAGGATTCGACAAAGGTCCTTCTTCGGGGTAATCTCCAAGATGGACTTTATAAGCTTTATCTTCCAATTTCTACTCACAATACATCACTGCAATTGGCACATTCTTTGTCCAAACAAATCTGTCTGTTTCTTCTGTGTTTCTTTGTAAATCTGATTGTTCAGTACAAAAATCTACTTGTAATAAATCCGTACATAATACATTTTCTTGTAGTCAAGATGTCATTGTGTGGTATAAAAGATTAGGCCGTCCTTCAAGTACTACTCTATGTAAAGTTCTCTCCATTGTAAGTCCATCTTTGTTAATGAACAAAACGGATTTATGTGATGCCTGTCAATTTGGCAAACTTCGTCAATTTTCTTTTCCCTCTACTGTACACAAGTCAACGCAACCTTTTAATATTGTGCATAGTGAAGCCTGGGGACCTTCTTCTTATCTGTCCATTGATGGTTTTAGATACTACGACCACTTTGTTGATGATTTCACAAGGTTTGCCTTGATTTTCCCTCTAAGAACCAAGTCTGAAGTTGTTGTCATGTCTACTCAGTTCAATAATTTTGTTGAAAGGTTCTTTAATCTGAAAATAAAAGTGTTAGAAAATGACTGGGGAAGGGAGTATAGAACTTTATCTCCTGTTCTTAAACAACTTGGGGGTATTTTTAAGGCCCCTGCCCTCATATACATGAACAAAATGGAAAAGCTGAAAGCAACCATAGGCATATCGTGGAAACTGGCCTCACTTTGTTTGCTCATGTTGGGAAAATCGATTCGGTGAGGCAGCAGGATTTTAAAATTTTTATATAATCACCCGGTGTATAACTCATAATGCTATAAACAATGAATCAAATTTAAAATAACGTACTAGTTTGTGACTTGAAACAACACTTTTGATTGAACAATTGTTCAAGAACGAATTTCTACTATCAAGTCTTCAATTTTTTTCTCTTCCTTCATATTATTGTGTATGTGGGCATAACTTAACAAATTTCCACCACAACTACACTTTTTCTAACCACTTAAGTGCTAAGGAACTAAGATTACTAAAGATGAGCAATCTAAGATCTACTCTGTAAGTTGTACTTAGGCAATCTAAAATAAATAAAGACCTCATGTCTCTATTTATAGAAGTAGGAAGAGAAGTCAAAAGTCTATCAGAAATTAAAGGCATAATTTTCCTTGCTCTTACCTGATAGTGTTGCGAACCAGGGATAAAAATCCCTTTAAATTTGGTCATTGCTTCCTAGAGAAGTGTTAAATGCAGCCAATCACAGAGTAGGGAATTTTTTATTTTCTAATCATCCAAAATAATTGCATTTCAAAACAATTCCAAATTAAATTAGAATTTTGTTATTTAAAATAATAATCTAACTTAAATATGAATATTTATCCATAATTCAAATTCAACTAGGATTTAAATTAATATTTAAATACCAAATTTAAATCATTAATTATTCAAAAATCCTAATGACCAATTTGAATAATTATTTTCTAGAATTAACTAAATAATTAATTCTTCAAAAAAAAAAAAAAAAAAAGAGACTGGCGCTACATGTAGGAGGCTGTACCTACTGCCAGTCCAACTAGGATTATAGCCCATGAGCCCCATTAGGCCCGATGGTCCAACTCTCGTATACTTTTGTCTTACCTGTGGAGATTTATATTTGTCCAATCTACCATAAAGGAACTAATGAGCTGGCATTAGGACTCGATAAACATATATTATCAAGAACAAATAACAACATCTAAATTAATCCCTGACTAATTTACTATTTAATTATTAACTCTAGTGTCAATCTACTGTAGACCTGAAGCTGAATTTTTGATAATATGTCGTATTACGATACTCATAAAATATTAGTATTGTTCACGACCTCTCGTATTATGCATATTCCCATAGATTATCCATAATCAGATAAAGACTTAGTTTCATTTTACCTTTCAATTATTTTATCTCAAAGTTCTATTATTTCACAATTAGAAAATTCATTCCTTTTGTAGCACATACAAACAATATAATAATCAGGTTATCATATGTATCCAGATGACTAAGTCCTCATCATATTTTCTAATACTCAAATTGTAATGACCAAGGTAAATGCATTAATAAAATATAATATTTAATTGGATTTAATTAATGAACACACCCTTATAAATCGTATTTTTATAAAAATTATGATAATATATAATAAACAATATTAGTAGAAAATTTTACGATAAATTTGGTACGATGTTGGATATTACCAAATATAGATTTTGTGAGCTTAAAAGCTCAAAAAATTTGTAAATAATATCCATAAAATGAATTTTATATCACAATTAATTATAATATTGTGGTATAAATAAAGTGGTGATTAAGTGCAAAATAAAGTAGAAAAGTATGCCGAAACCCTAAAACTGCAAAAAAAGGATTTGACACAATGTAAGTACACCGCTAAGTAAAAACACAGATACAGAAAATGCTGTATTTTAACTCCAAAAGTAGACTAGAGAATAGGTAGGATATTTTATATAGTATAAGAATATATTTTTCAATGTAGCCACTCCAGCAGTATAAGAAAAATACTACGTGGTGAAAAATTATATTATGTGAGATTTTAGGGGCCCACCAAGTGGACACCTCATAAGTTTTTATTGGGCCACCACACTATGAAAGGTGGCCCAATCGCCTAAAGCCACCAATTTACCCTTAATTATGAAAAATATGACTCACCACCTTTAAAAAAAAAAATCCTTATTAGATAAGTCTTGTTTAAAGACTTAATTCACAAATTTTTTTCTCATTTCCTTCCCCTTTATGTTTGGCAACTCCAAGCCCTCCTTCTCAAAAATTTTCTCAAATCAAAATTCTCACAAAACCTTCTCCAACCAAGTTTCAAGCTTCAAAGATCAAGGTTTTACAAGTTTTTATGGTAAAAATCTAAACTTTTTCTCAAGTTTACCTAGGGTTTTTCTTGGTTAAGGGGGAAAATTTGATCTAAGATTTGCTCATGTGAAACATGTACAGGATATTGCAAAAAGCCCTTGAAAGCTTAAGGATCACAAATTTTTCTTTTGGTAAGTTTATTTTTTTTTTCAAATTTAAAGTTTATTTGATTTTTGTTTTGGTTTTGCTGTTTCAAAAGGACATGTGATCCTTTATGTAAGTTGTAGTTTGTTTTTCTTAATTCCATGGTTTGTGGTTGAAATTTGGTTTGTAGGTGAAAAATTGGCATTTGGTGCAAAAACAATGGTTTTGTAAACTTTGAAGTAGTTTTAAAAGGAGTTGTGAATTAGCATGAAAATTTTTTTAAGAGGGTCTTGAAATTGTGTGAACAGCAGTTGGAATGCTATTTTAAATGAATTTTTGTAAAAATTACCCTAGGGACTAAATTGAAAAAAAAAATTCCTATTCTCGATAGAATTGAAAAAAGGCCAAAAACTCGATTGCACAGTGAAAATTTTGAAAAAGTCAAAACATAAAAGTTGTAGATCTCGACGAAACTGTTAAATAAAATAGACGATTCATCGAAAATTGCCTTCGGTTATGAGATATGAATTTTACAAAATTTATTAAAGTTGAAAAAAAAAATTTTGTGGGGCAAAAGCATTTTTTTACAAAAGGAATTAGGGTATGGTACTTTAAGAAAATTTGATTCTTCTGAAAAATGGGGACTAATAGTTTAAAAAGATTATTTTTGGTCATAGGGGCAAAATCGTCAAAAAAATTCAAATGAGGGATAAACTTGTATTTTGCTTAACTGGGTTTTTATTGCAAACTAGTAACCCGATGACCTGAACACTTGTATTCATGCTAATAAGCGACGTTTCACGTTAAATTAACGAAGTCGGACCTAGGAATTCAAAGTGGCCCATCAAGGCCAAAAACATCATTTTTTATAAAATTAGCAGTACGGACCCCAAAACATATAAGATAGAGAACAACAAGAGGATGGTTGAACTTTAAGTAGTCGAAAAAGTATTCCAAAACACTAATCGAACAATATACCTTATTGACGTATAGCTAAATAGTGATGATTTGGCTAATAATGATATAATTGACCAAACAGGTCCTTAAAGGAGTAACAAGGAAAACCTGAAGACAGTTTTAATAGCGGCAAAAACAAGTAAGTTTCAAACCCACCTACAATATGAAAAAGTAGGTTTAAGGGTACATTGTATCTATGTGAACATGTCTGTGTGTGCTATACAATTGAAAAGTGTAAATGTTTTACACTTAGCATGTACTTATATTGTCATGCATGGTATTATAACCAAAATAACTAGACTGGTAAATGAAACACCAGAGATAAGGAAAGTGTCGTATCAGCTCCCGAAGTAAAGGGGAGTTTAAAGTTAAGGTTATATTGTGGTCTTGATGTTACAAAGACCTATGTGCACATATGGTACGAGCACTTGGGCCCTAATGGAAGAGAAGATATAACAAGAATAAAGAATGTTCATAAAAAAAACATAAATGGATTATGCATATTAGTATAAGATTCATGTGGACTATGTTTGGACTTACTGAGCATAAGCTCACCTAATTATTTCATGTTGTAGGAATTTCCACTAGAAGGTCAGAGTGAATATCCTGATGAGCTAGCGGGGAAATATGAGCAATGTATAGACCAAGGTGTGGATACCACCAAAGATATGTTTCGTTGCTATGCACTTTAAGTTATTTTTGTAACGCCCGCCTAATTTGATGTAACGGATAAAGTTATGTTAATGACGACGTTAATGTTATATTTGTGATGATGTTAAGTGATATGCTATGATATATGATAAATGGTGCTAACCATTTCTATTTAAGTGTTATGATAGGTGACGCTCGCGTGGAATTGATGTGCTCAAATGTTCATGTCATTTATGTTATGTGTTTAATTATATTTTTATGGTCAATTATATGTTATGAATGATTTTTGGGAGTTAAGACAGATCGGCAGGCCGGACCATTCGGATCGACAGGCCGAAATGGTGTCCTCAGAACGGCAAGCCGATGGTGTGCCATCGGCAGGCCGAACTCCTGAGATCGGCAGGCCGATGACAGCTGACAAGTAGTCAGCAGAAATTTCACAAAATTTGTGATAAGGTGGAATTTATTTTTGGACGTTTTATGCTGATTAAATAATATATTTATGGATTGATTTCTTTAATTTTGGTAATAAAACATTTGACTTTTCATTTATTTGAATTAATGGTTAAGTTTTTCCCGTTTTACAAAGGCGATTTATGGCAATTTGAACCATTCTTGGAAATTCTGACTTTTCTCTTTCAATTTTTACCCATTCACACGTTTTTGGCTTGGCATTTAATCAGAAAAAAAATTTTCTGATTTGTAATAAGAGGATGAGTTTTTGTTTTCCTTGTTTTATTTCCACAACTCTCTCTCTCTCTAAATTCTCTCGATTTTTCCTCTCTCTCTCTCTCTCTATCACATTTCTTTCTTTCTCTTTCTCTCAAAA
>CAMOHE010000941.1:0-15452 GCA_946598075.1 Artocarpus hirsutus
CCTGCTCAAACCATTAATTGAATAACAAAGCTGTAAACAAAGAAAGCAGTCAAAGCAAAGATGAGTGGGCATGAGGGTGAGCTACGTTGCTTGCGGTTGAGAGGGTTTCACCGCTGCCACCTGTCGCCGACTCAGGTCAAGGATGGCGGCGGCAAAGAAAAAGGAATCCAAGGGGAAGGACTCTTCTCAGTACCACCCTTCCACGCCATTGAAGTCCACCTCAGAAAGCTCGAGTTCCAAGTGGTCTTTGGCAGCGGCTGCTGATGCGAAGGATGCGCCGCCATCTCGGCCGCCGTAGCCTTGGTCCTCGGTCTTGCCGATTCTGGCGTCGTCGTTAGGGTTGAACTGGATAAAGATGAGATCGGGGCCGTTATCGTAGGAGAGCTTCTTTGGATTGAGGGGGAGATAAAATGCACTGTGGTGCTCGTGGCTAGTAATTTGTCCAAGCCAGGCGGCGGTAGCAGTAGTGGCAGTTCAAGTGCCGGGAAGAAGAAGGAGGTGGCGGCAGCGATGGGTGGTACTGGATGCTCGAGGATTGCTGGCTGGTGGGGTTGTATGGTTGAATAGGTAGCTTATAGAAATACAATTTATTTTCAAAATAAAAAAATTGCAATCCTGACCAATCCTTGTTTTGTTGGGGATTACGTCTGTGGGATTATTTTGCACTGTTGGGATAAATTATCCCAACCATATTCAGTCCAAGATAAGCACCAAACGTGGGATTAGGATAAATAATCCTAGTCCCAATCCTAATCTTGGCCTTCTTAAGAGAACCTCCTCATCAATTGCCAAAATATTTTCTCAATAGATAAAATATACTTAAAAGAGAATCTAATATTAAAGCACAAAAAATTGAAATAATGTGCATAATAAACTATTGAGTCATGATTCATGAAATAAAAACAAGGTAAAATAGAAACACTTTGCTTTCATTAGTTCCAAAGTGATAGGGTGGAGAGACAAATATATAATATTTCACAACTGTACCAAAATACCAAAATATAACTAATAAATAGTAGGGACTTATTGACTACGCGTCTTGTAGTTTATTGCATTAGAATATTTTTGTTTGCCCAAAATATATATTTTCCACACTAAGTCAACTTCTTCAATCCTGGATGAGAATTGAATATACTCTGCTTGACTTTTGTAATGCCCAATTGCCCATGATTTAACTTCTTGTCGTTTCTCTTCTCTCTCTTTTCTTTCTACGAAATTGCTGGCGATTGCCTCAGATTTGCAACCCGTTTACATAATCTAAGAGTAAAACTTGTAGTCCTTGGCTTGGAGTATGATTTGTCTAAGTCCTCCAATTGGTGATAAAATCATCAAAAGTACACCAAGTATGATGCAAATCTGTAATTAACCAACCAAATTGTGTGAGATTAACCGGCATCAAAATGCCAAAAAAATGAAGGAATTAAAAAAACAAGAATTAAAAAAAAAGAAAAGAAAAACAAAAACTCACCCAGTTGGTCCACCAAGATAAGCCGAATTTCCTTGGTTTGTAGATGGCAAGCCACATGATGCAGGGGAGCTGCAGAGTTACCAAGTAAAAATTAACTCAAAAATCTTGTAGAATAATATTACAATTTACGAAGTCAATATTATTAATTATTGTTTTATAATGGAGAATTTTCCTTACGAAGTATGTTGTTGGGGCAAAAGCAAATCCTCCAAAGAATCCAAGAAGACCACCAAAGAAAGGGAAAGTAATGCCAATAAACATTGTGAACGCTGAAAAAAAAAAAGAAAAAAGAAAAGAAAAAAGAAAGGTGTCAATATAAATTTATGATAATTTTTTGGTCAACAAATCTAGGCTCATGAATAATTTGAGGTTACTTACCAACATATACGTTACGTGTAATGAAACGAAGCATGAAGCTAGGCCTAAAGTGCAACTTCTTCACCAGGACAGTTTCAATCATGTCGAAAACCGGCATTGCGTAAATCTGAAAAATCCAAAGAGAAAAAAAAAATGATGAGCAAATTCATAGTAAATTACAGAAGAAAAATAAATGATAGAACATGAAGAATGAAGGTGACATAAGATTACCTGGTAGCTTCCGATAACGTGTATGACCACAAACATGTTAGCCATTGCGATTAACCAGGCAGGTTTCTCTAATGTGATGAGGATGTTGTCATCCACACTGTTGCCAAAGATGTAATATCCAACAAGAGCAACGGGGAAATAGCACAGAGCGACAACTATGTAGGCAACGATGACTCCTCTCCACATCGGTCCTTTCGAGGGCTTCTCAGGGGTGGATGGGATGGTTGCTTGGATCTCAAGGACCACATTGTGGCCAGCATAGGCAAAAGCTACGTCTCCAAGTGCGCTAAAGAAGTTGAATACAGTTCCCGCAGTGGACTTGGCTTTGTAGCCATAGGCCACATCTTTCTTCACTCCCTTGTCTACTGAAGCTGCCCAAGCAATTGTAGAGTAACTACAAAAAAATTATGCATATATTAAATCTCTATGCTAATTAGTTTCCTTACTAACATATTTTTTTTCTTTTAATAAAATTTGAGGTATGTTACTTCTAAATTCAGGGGCGGAGCCAAAAGAATAAATTAGACTATTTTAAAGTGAGACAAACATAAAATTTTGGCTTTTTTTTTAGGAGGGGACGGACTATGAATTTCATCAGATTTTACATATAAAATTAACTAGAAAAAAAGGTGGGCAGCCTATGTTGTATGTAGCTCCACCCCTGAAGAGCGAAATTAAAATGACTAACCTCAAGGACATAACAGCAGCAGCCAAAGAGACGCCAGAGATGGAGTTGAAGTTTGGAAGATGGGAAAGAACAAAGTGAACAGAGGCAAAAATCATGATGAAGAAGGTCAATTTGATATCTTTGCAGGATGAACAAACGGTGTCATGGAACTTCTTGAGCGATTTTCCACCGGTGACCATGTAGACAATGTTGACACCAACTTCAACCACAAGCTGTTGAGGCACCACAATGTAAAGACCAAGCTTGTCTCCAAAAGCGTATTGACCGAGTTCGTGATATCTGTCGAATCGTTTCCCGGGAACCATCTCATGCATCTCAACCATTTGCCATAGAGTGTACAATGTGATGATCCATGACAACACTAGAATTACCACCCCAGGACCCCTAAAAGAAAAGAATGACAAAATCTTTAATAAGAATTCCTTATAACCAAGTTTTATTGGCCAAGCATTGAGAAAAAAGAGAACATCAGACGCACCATCCAAGCTCTGCCATGGCATAGGGAAGACTGAGGACACCGGCACCGACCATGGCGGTGACATTGTGGAAGGCAGAGTACCACCATTTTGCATTCCTTGAAGATGTGATTGGAAGCCAATCATCAATTTCCTTCTGCCTCTTTAGTTTTTCATCCACCTACAAGATTGCTGATTATTGTTAATTTTTCTCATCATGGAAAAAAAAAAAAATAGCTTCCAATTGCATGCAAACATGGTTGGAAAATTCACAACTTGCTTGTCAATATGACGACCAGCTTGAAACACTTGGATTGATCTCACGTCATGTGGCGATGCATAACATGTTATCCCTCTATTTAACAGTTATTTAGGCTATTTGAGTTATCCATTATAATCGAACATATAATAGTAAATTTAGAACAAAAATAATAAAATAATAATAATAATATCGTATCAATAATACAAAATACCAGCACTCATATCGAGTGAATCTTATGTGTATTAAGTCTAACGTTAGATTTATTACTTATGAGGATGACAAGCAGATCATATGGAATGAGTTCTTACTAGTAATGCTCAACAATACTTGAGTAAAATAGCATTTTTCTGAAAATCTGGTATAGTAACAAAGAAGGCAGGCCTGTTTGGTTTACGGGTGTGATCAGAAAGTTTAAACAAAAAGTGAGAAATTACTGTAACAAATATTTAAATTATAATTCAACTTATGAAACAAATGAGAGTGACACTATATTAAATTGTCGACGTGTGAGTTTTCGATTTGTCCACTGATATTTCATCACACGTGAGACTTGGCCTCACAATGTGAATGCTTTGAGAATCTTCTTAACGTTTGGCTACAGGCTTTTTCAGATTGTCAACATGTGAGTAGTTAAATGATGCTAAATATTTGTATGTCTATGGACAACTTGCAATTATCATGGGACCCCAAATTGATTGAGTGATACTGGGAAAAACACTGTGTTCTGTCCCATTCTAAACGCAGATCAGCCCATACTAGAAGACGCGTACCAAAAGACTCCAATCACCTTTTCCACACGCAAAATCTTTTTCTTCCTTAATTATTCAGTTGTTGTGAAGTTCGTTGGTTCAAATAAAATTTTTATTTCTTCTTCTCTCACTTCAAAAAAAATAATACCAAAAAATAAGATATTCAACAAACCCATTTGAATTGAAAATTAATTTAAACACGATATATAAGAGCTATACATTATAATTACTTTTTATTTTATACTATAACATAAAAAAGTTTACACTATTGTTAATTTAAACCAATTCTAATATACCAAACATACTATAAAAGTTTCTTCACAGTTACCATACATAAAAGTAAAGAAAAAGGAGTTCCTATCCTAGGTAATAATCTCTTGTGTGAAAATTTTGTTTCTATCTCCTTTTTCTCTCGAATACATAAGATGTGTTAATGTGTCGTTCATTTATAGGTTCAAGTAGATGAACGTCTATTGACTAAAGCAAGTTAGCAATGTTTGTTGAAAGAATACAGTAGTCTGTAATAGTCAGTTCACGTGCTCTTGAAATTCTTTTCTATTTTTTTGTTTGAATCTTCAAATTCATAATATATTTTTATGCATGTTAATTTCAATACTTATGCTTTTGGGGGAAAAAAAAAAGAAGAAAATGTCTAGGCACGTTAATCAAAGAAAGAAAAAACACAGGTAATTGCCAGCTAAGATACTTGGAAAAAGCTTGCCCACCCTACCATGATAAAATAAGCAAAGTCTTTCCCCCCTTTTTTTAAAGCTTTGTCCTAGGACCATAGAAAAATTTGTATTACGAAATTAAAGAGATACACATCAGTCCTTATAACATTAAAAAAAAAAAAACTTAATCCTCAGAACAAAGTATTTCTTTGACCTGATATAAGTAAAAATTTTTTATTTGCTGGAAAATAAAATAAGTGAGGTTGCCAAGGAAAAATTTATAATTGTTTTTAGTTCACAAGAAGCGATAAGCACGTCATTCAGACTTTCAGTCAACTATAAGGTATTTTATTCAATCCAATAAATATATAAATAAAACAGTTGGAAAAGTAAACAAAAGGCCTTAAGCTCTACACGTACTTTCAGGGTATGCTTGCATCTGTTTACTGGTGAAGGGATGCATCCAATCCACTTATTAAAAGTTTAAAAAATTAAATACAAAATAATAAAAAAAATTAAACATAATTTATTTATCTATTCCTTTGACTCTTCATCCTTAGAATAAAAAAATTATTATAATCTTCTTCCTCACATTCTCTATCCTTTTAACTTTTTTTATCCTTTCTTTCTCGACTTCCTTTCTACTAAACAAGCCTTAAGTGAACAATAATATCATCAATATTATTAAATATTGTTCTTCCGGATGACTGCATTTTCTTGTTCTTTTATTAAAAAAAAAAAAGAGAGAAAATAAAAAGGGGAAGAATCTTTTCCTTCTCACCCAACAAAAGAAAACGGCAGTGAGAATGTATTTCATCAAATCAAGATACAAAAATGATTTTGATGTGGTGTAAATTACGGTCCAATATTACTTATGAAGTCTAGATATTCACTAAATAAAGCTAAAATTTTTTATCAAAGTTGTATATTCAAATACATTCTCTAAAAACGCTGTTCCTCTATTCACACAGGCATTCATGTATGCATGTGTGTGTGTGTGTGTGTATATAGACTCAAGGAAAGAGATCAGAAGCGGAAAAAAATACTTTTGGTGGGACCCCAATACTTTCTTCTCTCTCTAAAGAAAAAATCCATTCCCAATTAAAAAATAAAGAGAGACAGAGAAGTCTAAAGCAATCAGAAAGGCAAGAACAAGGGGCAAAAGCAGATCTGAACTGAATCGAAGAATATTTCACCTTTGCTTCTTCTTTTTTTTTAATACTAACAGTAATATCGACGACTGTGTTTAAACAAAACTTGTACATGTCCATTCTCTCAATTTCTGATGTTTAATGTCTGTTAGTTTTCCCCATTATATAAAATCCTTACATAATGAAACAAATTGATACTGCAACACAGCCAAACAAATATATATATATATATATATGTTCCTAAAACACTCATGTATGTGAAAACGCACAAAACAAAAAACAAAACAAAACAAAACAAAAACAAACAAACAAACAAACGAAACCACAAGACATCTGCAAAAGACATCCATAGTTCCAACATGTTTGGGGAGAGAGAGGGAGAGAGAGAGCACTAACATCGGTCGGGGCATAATTTTTCTGACCGTTTTGATCAGGAGCTTGAGTTCCCATGGCTTGATTTGCAGGGACGTCTTTCAGAGAATTAGACACAAACCAGCAGAGAATTTGGGATGTTTAATTTGAAAAAGCTAAATTGGATATATATAGATTATTTAGGGACCTCTCACAGCTTGTGCCAGAGTGTATTTGCTTATATATAGGATTTCACCCAACGTTTCTTTCCTTTCTTTTTTTTTTTTTTTTTTTGTTTGACTTTTCTAATTTAAGTCATGCCGATTAGGCAAAAAATAAAATAAAATAAAAATTAAAAGGAACGATATATAGTTATATACACATTTTTGTGATGTAAATATATACCTTCACATCGTTTGTTATAGGCCCTGGAGAAATTTCGCCGAAGCTAAGGAACATTTTTCCTTTATTGCTGTTGCTGTCATCAAATGACAGCAACAAATACGTGCTTTCTTATTTAGATAGAATATATATTAGCTCATCAAAAGAAATATTTAATTTTCTTAATTATAATAGGATGTGAAATAATTAGAAATATCTTCATAGATTTTCTTGATGATTTATAGAGGCTCTATGGAATTGTTTCTTAATATTCTGATTTTTCTAAAAAGTTATTCAAATACATATGCCTCTGATTACCTATGCAACAGGCAGCGCTTATAGAGCAAGTTTCATGTGACAAAGGTGCATATGGGAGGGCATCGTGGCCTGTCTTATCAGTCTCCAAAAAGCTTGTATCATTGTATGTGCAATTCTTTCCGCTATGCTTTTTTGCTTACAAGCACATTATTATATCCACCCAAATCCTATGTACATGGAAAAAAAAAACAACCTTTTTCGGACAAGATAATAATTCAATGACTTGTCGTGAATCCTCTCAAGTAATAGCTTTAATCCAAAGATCTTGGAGCACTTTTGGAGCACTGACAACTCAATATCCAATGTACAATTGCTATTTACAAATATCACTCCCTCTCCCCCCTTCTCTCTCTCTCTCTTTAATTTTGAGATATTTGTGTAAGCTAATAAACTGGGCTTAAAAAAAACAAAAACAAAAACTTAAGGTGGAGTTTTAGATGCTCAATAGCGCGTTTTTTTCCTGCTGCAGATTGCGAGCTTTATATATCCTAATACAATTATGAAATGATCATAAGGATGTAATCATTCCTTTTCGCGAATAATAGTGTAATACTTGAACACAATAAGGGTGTTTAGAAGAGTAGTAGGAACCACTTTTACTGTAGCATATGAGAGCTTTACATTGTAACAATTTTTTTTATTGTTACTGTAGCATATAAGAGCTTTACACTGTTCATAATTAAGTTTGTGGTAGAAACAGTGTGGTGGGAACCATTGCCAAACATACGATGGTTGGCATGCATGATTGTGGGTTGATAAGAATAGAAGATATTTTCATTGGTATGAGACCTTTTGGATAGAGTCTAAAAGTAAATCCATGAGAGCTTTGGTTTAAAATAGACAATAGATACTATTGTAGAGATATATGTCTTCTATCGTCCTTACAAATAGTATCAGAGCCACACCCTAGACCAAGCCATGTGGGTGGAATCCTCGGATGTCAAACTAAGGTAATGGGAGACCCTAGTAAATCCGTGTTGTGCTCTCGAGGCAAGTGGTGCACTAGTGTTTTACGAAAGGTGTGGGCTCCTAATGCGGTGGAGAGGAATGGCTTTAGTTGGAATTTGTGCTCTTTTGAGTGGAGAGAATGGACGGATAATCTTGAGGGGAGGCCCGGACCATGAGGATAATGGCAGTCCTTTGTTTGAGAGAGGAAGAATACAACCAAAGTCTCATATTGACTACACATGAAAGATTCATGGGTTTATAAAAATGGAAGATATGTACGAGGTCTTTTAAATAAGTAGAGTCCAAAAGTAAATTCATAAGGACTTAGTTTTAAAATTGACAATATCATACTAATGTGAATATATGCTTGTTTCATTATCCTTTCATACATATCTAATTGTCTATATATTTCCTTGCACTCACGATCATTATATAAGATCACCTCAACACACTATCTTTTTTGATATTTGCAATAACTAAATACATTACTGTGATCAAATTAAGATCTGTTAATATCTGTTACAAGTAGTATTTGGTACAGGTCTCAACTACTACATAATTCATTAATGATAATTATTGTCATATGTTTTCAACCAATTACATATTTATATATCAATCATAGGACTCAAGGGCTATGATCCAATATACCTGTCATGCCTCGGGACTCGGGAGGTGATATGGCAGATTAATTAGTTTAATTAATTCAAATTTATTAAGTTAAAAGCTAATTATTTTAGGGAATTAGTTAATTAATAAAAATATGATAAATTTAGAACTTTTTTAAACAAATATTTATAATAATAAAATAAAATAAAATAGTAAAGAGAAAGGGGAAATTCGCATTGGGTTCCACCGGGCCCACAACTTGTGCACACATATAGTATCGACAATAATTAAATTACAACCATAGTCCAATATAGAGAAAGAAGTTAAGATGATACATGCCTTGATTAATTAATATAAATAACCTACTTGGAGTCTTCTACTGCTCGTAAGTCCGGTCAATAGACTCTCCGTTGATCCTAAGCTAGATTCCACCTAGAGAGGAAGGATTTAAAAACACGTAGAAATTGAGCGAAAGGCTCAGTAAGACTAAGTTATAAAAACATATAATTTGAATATAAAATTCATTATTCAATAAAATATTTAAAAAATGGAATTAAATGAATTCAATAAAATCAATCTTACCAAAACTGTTTATTGCTCGACCAGAAAGGATATTATTATCTTTTCTTAGGTAAACCATATGTGTCACCCCGTAGTGGCCCAGCTGGGTTTCAGGACCTGCCCCTAAGATCGCACTCTACACAACCCAATCTCTAAGTATGGCATCATGCCCTTCTATGCATTTATATAGTTATTAAAACTCATTTTACCAAGTATATTCATTTACATTTATTCTGCAATTTATTATGAAAATCACCTTATTTTGCTGTTTATGAAAACAAATGATAAAAATGTCTTTTCAATCATTCATTGAAAATATTTTAAAAGAAATCATATTGAGGCCAAAAATCATTTAAAAACTTGGCTGCCAAGGAAGGAGTAGAAGGCCTACCTTAATATCAGTGTCGATGTCCAACACCGCAGTCCCGATCTGCTATACGTTAGCTCCATGGAACTATGAATAACCCTAAATATAAATAAACTTGTCAATATCTAGCATGGGATATTTTACACTTCTAACCTACTTCATCGTGTCCTAGTGTGCCATTTATGTCTGTAAGATCATATTACAAGATTAAAATCTCAATTCGGGTTTAAAACAAGAAAAATGGCCGAAAAAAAGGACAAATTTTTATAAAGCCCAGTCGGCCTATCAGTTTCCCTAGTCCAACCTGCTAAATTGTACAGTTTTGCCTGCCGGCCATCTGGGTCCGGCTTGCTGAACCTGCTATGAGTCCGACTTGCCAATTATATGAATTCGGCCTGCCGAATTGAAAAAATTCTAAAAATTTTTAGACTTGGGTCTCGACCTCCTTGAGCCAAATCCACATTTCCAACCTGTTTTCTCAATTCCCAAGCATAGAAAACACTCATAAAAGATAGAAAAACATAATAGAACATTTTCATACTAATTTAAACAAGATTTGCATAAAAAAATTTTAAGAAATCCAAAAATGAGAAAAATAGAAAAATTTGATTTAAATCCGTTTTTCATCAAACCAAGCCTAGATTCTAAATGATTTAAGTCCTACTAACTTAGATTTAAGGTTTTCTAGACTCAAAGAAGCTCGGATTTCAAAATGTAAAATAAATAGAAAAATTGAAAAAAGTTTTGAAATTTTAAAAACTAAACTTAACTTGGACATTTGAGGAATATTTGGAGCTTGAATCCTAGTTCCTTGGCTTTAATTAAGCAAGAGGAAGACTTAGGCTTGAAGTTTTTGAATCAAAATTTGAGAGGGATGGAGAGAGAGAATGGCAGCGAGTGAGAGGGAGAGAAAGAGAGAGAAAGAGTGCTGAGAGAGAGAGAGAGAGAACAAGAGTGAGTGAAAGAGAAAGGGAGATGAGAGATTAAATAAAAGATAAGGAGGGTGGTTTCATTGTGTGAAAATCATGTGCCACCTACGGTTTTGCAAAAAGAGGCATATTTGGTATTTAATAAATTGTTTTGTTTCAAAATTCAAAATAACAAATAAAATAATCAAGAGAAATTAAAATGATTAAAATAATTAAAAATAACATTAATTTAGAAATATCATTAAATAGTCAAATTAAGTTTAAAAATACATCATGGCACACTAATCTACCATTTTGACACTAATAATACTTAATTAATTTCGAGGTGTTACAATACCATGCATATGTCAATATGTATTTGGGTCAAAAAACTAGTGGTGATGATCACTATTAGTGGCACTTTTTAAATGTTATTCTTTTTTTTTTTTTTTTTTACATCAACTCATGTGGCAGCTTCTTGTTCTTGTAGTTATTGGTGTAAGGTGCATCAATTCTAAATTAACAATAAAATAAATACATAAATAGGTCAACTATATGCATGGGATTCAGTTGAGAATATTTCAATTTATACTAAACTAATTACATCTCTAGAATCATTATAAGATTAAAGAGTGTTAGAAATTAAAGCAATAAATAACAAGAAATAGAGAGAAAAATACACACAAGATTGAGTTCTCTTTTATCACTCTTAACACTATGATATCTGTAGTATTTGTGACTACTGTAAACAATGGAGAATAACAAGTATATATCTATATGTAGACTCAAACCCTAGCTCAAAATAACCTAAAAAACGCGTAAAAAAGCGAAATCTATGTTTGGGCCAAGTCGTAGCGCCGTGGCTCTACTTTTCAAGTGTCACAACGCTCATTCACCAAATTGTAGTGCCGCGATTGTCTTTATGCTAAGTGTGGTTGTGCGTAACAATCTCCACCTTGACACAAAATCCACTATAAGAGAAAAAACTCCAACATGTGATTAATCAAATTCTCCACCTCTTTCATAAAGCCCCAACGGGCAACTAACAAGCACGAACATGAACACTAACCAAGTTCAAACAAAGCTCAAACTTAGCTGTAGGTAATGACTTAGTTATGATATTGACAGGATTATCATGCGTATTGATTTTGCTCACAACAATATCATCACGAGCAACAATATCATGAACAAAGTGATAACAAACGTCAATGTGCATCGTCCTCTCATGAAACATTTGATCTTTAGTTACAAAAATAGCATTCTAACTGTCACACATCACCATAGTAGTCTGCAAGTCTTCACTGAGTTCTCCAAATAGGCCTCTCAACCAAATAGCTTCTTTGAAAGCCTCCGTAATAGCCATATTTTCAGCCTAAGTAGTAGACAAGGCAATAGTAGCCTACAAGGTGGCCTTCCAACTGATAGCACTACCACCAACTGTAAAAATATACCTCGTAAGCGATCTCCTCTTATCCAAGTCTTTAGTAAAATTAGAATCAACGTATCCTACAACACCATCTTTAGTCCTCCTAAAGTGTAAACAAACATCAGTAGTACCACACAAGTATCTGAAATCCATTGCCCTGTTTTCCAGTGCTCTTTCCCTAGATTAGCCATATATCTACTAACTGCACTAACTGCATATGACAAATCTAGGTGAGAACATACCATAGCATACATAAACTGACTGCACTAAAGTACGAAACACGTGACATATACTCAATCTCATCATCTGACTGTGGAGCTAACGCACCTGAAAGTCTGAAATGCATTGCTAACAAAGTGTTCACTGGTTTTGCTTTTTGCATGTTGAACCTATGCAAAACTTTTTTGATGTATCCTTTTTGACTCAAATATAGCTTACCTGCCTTTCTATTTCTCAAAATCTCTATGCCGAGAATCTTTTAGACAGCCCGCAAGTCCTTCATCTTAAATTCTCTACTGAGTTGAGCCTTTAATTTCTTAATTTCTCCTTTATCTTTAGCAGCAATCAACATATCATCAACATATAAGAGCAAATAAACAAAGGACCCATCATCACCCCTCTTGAAGTAAACACAGCTGTCATAGCTACTCCTCTTAAACTCATGAGCAGTCATAAATAAGTCGAATCTCTTATACCACTACCTAGGAGACTATTTCAAACTGTTAGGAGACTTTTTCAACAAGCAAACATAGTCTCCTTTACCTATAACAACGAAACCCTCGGGTTGCTGCATGTAAGTGTCTTCCTCGAGCTCTCCATGCAAAAATACAATCTTCACATCTAACTGCTCAAGCTCAAGATCATAAATGGCTACAATACAAAGCAAGGCTCGAATTGAGCTATGCTTAACCACAGGAGAAAAACATCTATAAAGTCAACACCTGAAACCTGATTGTATCCTTTTACAACTAATCTAGCCTTGTACCTAGCATCTTCAACTCTCGGTGTACCTTCTTTTCTTTTAAATACTCATTTATAGTGAACAGCTTTCTTCCCTTTGGGTAACTTCACCAAATTCCATGTGCCATTCTTATGTAGGAATTCCTTCTCCTCAAGCATAGCAATCATCCACTTACCAGAGTCAACTAAATTAACCACCTCTAAATAGGTAGAAGGTTCCTTACCAGACTCGATACCTTCTGCCATTGATAAAGCATAAGCCACCAAGTCAGCCTCAGCATACCTTTATGGAGGCCTAACATCTGTCCTCGGCCTATGCTTGGCGATAGAGTACTACGGTAGTCTTGGTGGCGATGATGAGAAAGCAACATCTCCATGACTCTCTAAACTTGACTGGGAAATCAAATCAAATGATTTACCTGCCTCAATCTGAAACTCCACCTGTCTGCTAGATTCTTCCTAATCAACATCACTAGATCTCGTAGTAGATGTCTCATGTAACATAGTAGTCTCATCAAACACAACATCTCTACTAATAATAACTTTCTTCGTTTCTAGGCACTACAACTTATAGCCTTTAACACCAAGCTTATAACTAAGAAATATGCACTTCATGGATCTAGGCTCAACTTTTTATTATCAACATGAGTATAAGCGAGACAGCCAAAAATTCTCAAATTAAAATAATCAGCAAGTTTTCTTGACCACTCTTCTGGTGTCTTCTTGTCAATGGTGATAGAAGGAGAACGATTGACTAAGTAGCAAGCTATAGAAGTGGCTTCAGCCCAAAATGACTCAGGTAGCCCAACATTGGAGCGTATGCAACGTACCTTCTTCATCAATGTTCTATTCATGCGCTCTACCACACCATTTTGCTGTGAAGTATGTCGAACTGTTAAGTCCCTCACAATTCCTTCTGATTTACAAAAAGTATTAAATTCATTTGAACAAAACTCCAAGCCATTATCAGTGCAAAGACGTTTAGCTAGCTTACGGGTCTGCTTTTCTACAATGGAATTCTAATCTTTGAACGTAGCAAAAACATCATTCTTTTGCTTCAAAAAGAATGTCCATACCTTTCTAGAAAAGTCATCTATAATTGTAAGCATGTAATTAACTCCACCACGTAAAGGAACAATAGACGGTCCCCAAAAGTCGGAATGAACATACTCAAGAATTCCCTTAGTACTGTGGATGCCTTTGCAAAAACGAACTTTCTTTTGTTTTCCAGATACACAATGCTCACAGAACTCCATCTTATCTATACACTGTCCACCAAGAAGCCCTCTCTTACTTAATTCTGTTATCCTAAGCTCACTCATATGCCCTAGTTGCATATTCTATAACTTAGTGAGATCACTATCAGGCATAGTGGATATAGTAACAGCTACATCTTCTATAACTGTATTACCCTACAAAATATACAAACTAGCAGCTTTCTTCTCATCTTTCATCATCACAAGAGCGCCTTTACTAACTCTCAGAACTCCACCTTCACCAGCGTACTTATAACCCTTAGCATCAAGAGTAGTTAAGGAAATTAAATTCCTTTTAAGATAGTGGACATGTCTTAGATCACCTAGTCTCCTCACTACACCATCATACATCTTAATTCTGACAGTACCAATACCAGCAACCTTGCATGGGGCATTGTTTCCCATCAAAACAGAGCCCTTAGGAACCGTCTCATATGTTAAAAACCAGTCCCGATTGGGACACATATGAAACGTATATGTAGAGTCAAGAACCCAATCCTCACAGGGTTTGGAATCACCATCAAAAATTACCAAAAGCTCACCATTAGAAACTTCTTCAATGACATTTGCCTCACCGGTATTTGGTTTCTTCCCCTTCTGATTATCAGCCCTTTTGTTTTTATTCTGCAACTTAGAACACTCAGTTTTAACATGCCTTTCTTCTTACAATAGTTACAAAACTTTTCCTTATTTCTAGATTTAGACCTACCTGTATTCTCAGTCTCAGAACTTCTCTCTTGGGTTCTACCTTTAACAACTAAACCCTCTCCTTATGTTTCGGATCTAGTCACTAACTGTTTTATCTTTTCTTTAGAAAATAAAGCCTCATAAACCTCATCTAGGGTAAGAGTGTCCCGACTATACAAGATAGTATCCCTAAATATGGCATACGATGAAGGCAGTGAACATAATAAAATTAACCCAAGGTCTTCTTTGTCATACTTAACTTCCATAGCCTCCAAATCAAACACAATTTCCTTAAACATAGTTAAGTGATCCTTGAGAAACATACCTTCAGACATTCGGTGAGAGTATAGACGCTGCTTTAGATAAATTTTGCTAGTCAGACTCTTGGTCATGCATAATTGCTCCAGCTTAAGCCATAAAGCATCAACGGTCTTCTCCTTTAGTACATCCTGTAAAATCTGATTTGACAGATTAAGGTGTATTTGGGACAGAGCCTTTCGATCCTTAGTGTCACATCCCAAAAGAGCTCTTGTTGAGAGGTGGGCAGCCCAAGACTTAAGTACTGCTCTTCGGTCCTCTATCTAGCCGATGTGGGACTTTTTGTACGTTACATTCTCCTCCACCCAATCGCGTGACGCCCTCGTCACGGAT